>VZTQ01013161.1:185898-210943 GCA_013400755.1 Pelecanoides urinatrix
CCCCCTCGGCTGCCCCGGCAGCTCGACCCCAGCCCCGCTCCAGATCCGGCCCCTGCCGCCCCTCCATCCATCGGCAGGAGCCCCGCGTCCCCGCGGGGACGAGGCCAGGCTGTCCCCGTCCCCGGGAGGGGGGATCCCCCCATCCTCCCCGGCTCTGCCCGCCGTGCCGTGCATGCCCCCTAACTCAGTGAGGACATTTCGAGATCAAGGCTGTTGCAACTGTTTGCTACTGACTCTCATTTTCCTTTGGAGTATTGAAAATATATATATATATATTTCTCTAGTTATATCTTTGCATTTTTTTTTTAATTCTTATTTCACTGTGGCCTTTTCCTTTCGTTACTGGGTTTTTCTTTCTTTTTCTTTTTTTCATGTCGTNGAGAGAGGCGTTAGTAGAGGCGAACGCAGAAGAGGGAAAGTGAGCTGCCTGCCTGGGGTGCCCCGGGGTGCTAAGGTTTGGTCCTTACGCTTTGCACCCCAAAACCCCAGCCCCAGGCTGCAGGCAGGCGCTGCCCGGCGCAGGCAGGGGCTGCACTGCTGCCCGTTCGCCTCCTGGGGACGAGGGATGACACTGTAGCAGCCAGTTAATTTGCGAGCCTGGGAAAGTTTGCATGGATCTCTTTAATTTCCTTTGGTTTATTACGATTCTTTGGTTTCGGTTTAAGCCATTTATTCTTTTTATGAGTTCGGTTTTGGTTGGTTTCAATTTTCGTTTGGAATTAATCTGTGTACGTGTGTGTTAGCCTGGCCCCCCCTCTCTCTCTCTTTCTCTCTCCCCTGACCCCCAAGCCTTTTTCCCACCACAGGTCCATGCTGCTCCCGGGGACCCTCTCCCCCCGTGGGAGAACCGGACCCTTCCCCTCTCCCCTCCGGTTCCCCCTGTTTCTCCCCCTCGGCTGCCCCGGCAGCTCGACCCCAGCCCCGCTCCAGATCCGGCCCCTGCCGCCCCTCCATCCATCGGCAGGAGCCCCGCGTCCCCGCGGGGACGANCTTTATTTGAAAGCAACATGTCTTGTTCTGTCCATGAGAGCTTTGTCACGACGAACCCCCACTCCCTCCCCGCGCATCACTCCCAAACCCGGTTCGATATCGTTCAAGAGCCGATCTCGTATGAAACTCTGCCGTTTTCGATCCACGAGGTTTTTCGTAGCTAGTTTGATACCCTGCTCTTCCTCCCTCCACCCCTCTTCTTGCTCCTCTCTCCCCGCTCGCCTCCTCCGGCTCCTTCTGCCCCCGTCCCGGCTCCTCCGCTTCCTCCTCCCCAAGACAACTCAACCTGAAAGGGATAGGGCTGTGCAGGGAGCAGGGGGCTGCGGGGTGGGCACCCAAAGGTGGCGGGGACGGAGGGCAGGTGGGGGACCCAGTCCTCCGCCACCGTCGCCCTCTGGGACAGGCTTTTTTGGGGAAGCCCCCCAAGCAGAAACCCTCAGTGGAGGTGGGGATGGGACCACCCCTCTGCATGGGGACGGCAAGCCTGGCCCCGCAGGGACGCGGGGTGGCCGAGCCCCGGGGTGTTGCACTGCCTGCCCCCGCGNAGGAGCCCCGCGTCCCCGCGGGGACGAGGCCAGGCTGTCCCCGTCCCCGGGAGGGGGGATCCCCCCATCCTCCCCGGCTCTGCCCGCCGTGCCGTGCATGCCCCCTAACTCAGTGAGGACATTTCGATATCAAGACTGTTGCAACTGTTTGCTACTGATTCTCATTTTCCTTTGGAGTATTGAAAATATATATATATATATTTCTCNCCCGCTCGCCTCCTCCGGCTCCTTCTGCCCCCGTCCCGGCTCCTCCGCTTCCTCCTCCCCAAGACAACTCAACCTGAAAGGGATAGGGCTGTGCAGGGAGCAGGGGGCTGCGGGGTGGGCACCCAAAGGTGGCGGGGACGGAGGGCAGGTGGGGGACCCAGTCCTCCGCCACCGTCGCCCTCTGGGACAGGCTTTTTTGGGGAAGCCCCCCAAGCAGAAACCCTCAGTGGAGGTGGGGATGGGACCACCCCTCTGCATGGGGACGGCAAGCCTGGCCCCGCAGGGACGCGGGGTGGCCGAGCCCCGGGGTGTTGCACTGCCTGCCCCCGCGGCTGCTCGGTGGCCGTCCCCGCTGCCCCGGGGCCCAGCATGGCATGAAGCCCCTGGCAGCCACAGCATCCCGACGCCATCCGTGCCCCTCAGGAGCAGCCGAGTTTGAGCCTAAAGTCCCACCGAGGCAGGCGGGGGCGTGCCGGGGCCGGTACCCCCCTGCGGTGGAGCGGGACGTTGCCCATGCGACCCAAGGGCAGGATTTAGCCCACGTTCCCGTGATGCTCGGCCGCTCACCGGAGCAGGAGGGGCCCCGTGGGGCCGGACCCACAGCTCCCGCGCAGCCCCACGGTGGGCCAGGGGACACCCCGGCACACACGTTCCCCGGGGGACCCACCGCCACGCTCCTTCCCGCACGCGCCCCGCACAGCACCCCGCACACAGCGCCCGCCGGCAGCCTGCCCAGCAGCACCCGCTCCCTGGCACGGGCAGGGGGACGGCTGCAGGGGGCACAGCAGCACAGGGGGGGATGGGGCGAGGCGGGCAGGACAGCCGGGAGGTGGAAGTGTCACCCTCAGCCCTGTTCTATCAGCTTTGAGTTGCCTCCTCCCGGCGCCCCTGCGATGGCAATGCTGATGGACCAAGTACGAGTGTTTTGTACTCCTCTCCTCCTCCTCCTCCTCCTCTTCCTCTCATCGGCTTGTACCCAGCCCCTGCCTACAGCCCTCGGAAAGCAACAGTCCAACCTCTGGCTGTGCCCTGCAATGCACCGGGGGCCGGCGGGAGGGTGAGGGGGTGGCAGTGCCCGCCGAGGGGGCTGGCAGCCCCGGGATGTCCCGTAGCACCCCCCCCATGCACCCCCTAACCCGACTCGCCCCCGCGAGCTCAACCCCGCATCCGCTGCCCCTCTGCTGGGGGGGTCCCCAAGAGGCACCCCAAACCCTGCTGGGCTGTGACCCCCTGCTTAAAGCAGAGCGAGGCGCCGGGCTGGCGGGTGAGCGTGGGCCCCCGTCCCCATCGGGGTCCCACCGCCCCGGGGAGGGAGGGGGGCCACCGGCACCCAGCGGCAGAGCCCAGCAGCGCATTGCACGGCACTTTGCTGGGCGGGCAGCCTCTGGTTGGACTGTCCTCGGCAAGGTTCCCCGTTTGGCCATGTCGATGCCTGAAAACTCCTTTTTTTTTTTCCCGGCAACCAAGTGTTTTGGTGATCCTCCTCCGGCCAGGAGCGCAGCATGCGGTTCCCTGCCCTCGCCCACCACCACCCCCTCCCCGAGAGAGAGACGCCCCCACACCCTCCCAAACATGCATATATATACATGTGCGCGCATATATATATGTGTGTGTGTCTCTGTGTGTCCCTGCGTACACGCCACCGGCCACGCGTACGCAACCGCCCACCTTCAGCCCGCGACCGAGCAAATTCAAGCCGAGATGGGCAAACCTCTCCCGATTTGGCTATAACTTTCCTTCCCGTGCGGTGCCAGCGACAGCAGAACGGCCTTTTCCTTCCTCTCTTGTTACCAAGAGCAGCAAATGCCTTTTTTTTTTTTGTTCCCTCCCCTCTCTCTCTGTCCGTCTCTCTCCCTCCTGGCCCCCGGCGTCCCCGTCCCCGCTCCCCGCCGGATAACCTTCCCTTTCTGTTGCAGATTTTGAATACCTGCTGCCCAACAGCTTTGAGTCGGAGGGACATGTGTTCATTGCTCCCAGGTAGCTTTGCGTGTGCGCTTGCCGAGGTGTGCATCCGCCCCGGCCCTGCTGCCGACCCCCCCGTTGTTCCCCATCCCCGCCTCATCGTGCCTTGTCCCCCTCCCCGTCCCCTGTCGCTGTGTGTGTCGTGTGCCCGCTCGGGCAGGGGGGGGCTGCTGCCGGGACCCCAGCCCCGCTCCGCCACCCGGTTGCATCCAGCACGGTATATATGCACCCGGTACGGCCCGGCCTCTGCGTGTGCATATATAGGTATAGTTTCTGAAAATCCCCCCGCTGAGCGAGGGGCTGGCGGTGGCATCATACAGTCGCGCTGGCCGCGGGGGGTAGGCAGAGGGAAGGGTGGGTTTTGGCTCAAATTCGGGATGTCCCAGGGGTTTGGGGAGGCTGCTGGGTGCAGGCTGTGAACAGGGACATGAGGGCAGCGGAGTGGCCCCTGGACAGACAGACGTGTCCCCTCCCCTGGGCCATGCCACCCAGTCTTGTCACCTAGCGGGGACGAAGGGCTGTCCCTTGGCGGGCTGCTCGGGGAGCCCCGTGGCTCTGCAGGCAGCACCCTGCTCTTCCCACCACTGCAGTGCAACCTCTGACCAACCCTAATTAGCATTACCAGCTAATCACCTGTCACTTATACATCATTGTAACAGCTGAACAACCCATTAGTAGGTGCTGTAGCATTGCAGTTCTTGGGGACTGCAGCAGGTCGAGGCTACAGGGCAGCCACCCGTGTCACCCACGGGTCCCCCCTACCCTCCCTGCCTACAGCAGCCGTCGCTCACTTGCACTAATTCTGAGGAAACCAGCCCAAAATGGACAGTTATCACGCAGCCCCAGCTTTTGGGGGGGGGGGCTTGGTCCCCGGGTGCTGCACAGGGCAGCAGGAGTGAGGTCTGGGAAACATGGGAGCCAAAGCAGAGTATTAATGAGAAACAGAAAACCCTGTTATTAAAAAATTGGCCCGTAACTGCGCTGAGGGAATAAATAGGTGGTGTCCGAGCCCGAGGCGCAAGGAGCGGGTCTGCCGCCCGACTGCCCCGCTCAGGCTGCGGTGGTGGGGTCAGTGTTCAGCGTGGCTTCTCCGGTGCAGCCGGAGAGAAAAGGGGGGTTTGAAAATCGGGACAAGCCCTTCGGTGCTCCCCAAAGCGGCTCTGGGAGCACCCTCCCTGCGGTGGGTGCCAGCCTGGCGCGAGCGGGCGGCAGGGAGGAGCCGTGTGCCGGGGGGGTGCTCGGCACCCAGGGCGACTGTATGATCTGCCGTTGGCGCTGCCGTGCCCATGGGCCACTGGAAATTTTCAGAAACCGTATGTCCCCCATCCCCCGTGGGTGTGTGAGTACCTGTATCTGTGCGTGTCGGTGTAGATATTTAGGTGGGTGCTCCCCCCGAGCAGGGGCCGGGGGGCCAGGCCGGGCCGGGCTGGCCGGGGGGCCTCAGCTTTTTCAGCTGCCCCATGGGCACGCTCCCCGCCACCCTCTGCTCTGGCATTTGTCCTCTTAACGAGGTTTTTGGCCGAGTCAGGAGCTCAGCGGAGGGGACATGAGCTGGGGGGAGCCCTGAGCCCCCCGGCACTGCCTGCAGCCACACCGCTGAGGCTGGGAGGCTCTCGGCACCCTAGGGTGGCACTAACCCGTGCTGTCTGGTTAGAGCCTCGTGGTAACCAACGGGGTCACAGCTGTCCCCGGCACCGGCAGGGCCGGGGCTCTGCACTCAGGGTGGCCCCAGACCGGAGCAGGGACGTGGCACCCCCCACGGTGCCCATCCCAGGAGGGGCTCGGGGCAAGCGATGCCCACAGGCGAGCACCCGCCTCCGCTGGTCGGCGTCACCCAGCACCTAACTATCTACGCAAAGGGTACAGATACGGCTGCCGAGCGCCTGCGCAGCCGTGGCGGCTCCCAAGGCAAACCCCTGCTCGCGCCCGCAGCAGAGCCCCCGCTCCCCGGGGTGCCGCAGGGGCAGGGCAGGGGGGGCATGGCGGCGCCCGCCTGGCCCCGCAGGTAAGTACGGTGACAGAGGCGCCCAGTCCCACCAGTAGCCCCACCAGTATGGGGAGAGCCAGGCTCAGGGATGTACCGCTCTGGGCAAACTGGGATCCATCAAACCTGGCCCTGGCAGAGGTGACGGCACCTCAGTGCCCGTGGCAGTGACGGACCCGGTGGCCGGTGTGACGGCCGAGCCAGCGGCACTGCAGGCAGCAGAGGGCTGGGTGCCGGGCACTCTGCAGAGATGCCCACAGCCGGCTGCCCCAGTGGGGTGATGCTCACGGGACCGGTGGCACGTCACCACCACCATGTCCCCTGGCAAGCCCGGGTGCTGGCAGCATGGCCAGCGCCTGCCCCGCCGTCCCCGGGGGAGAACTGACCTTGCCTTTTCCATCCTCGCGAACGACAAACCTTGTCCCCCAAACCCCAGAGAGTATTGCAAAGACCTCGACTTGTCGGATAACAACACCGAGTTCCTGGAAAACTTTATTGCCCTCATGGAAAAGGTGACCCCAGACTCCAAGCAGTGTGAGTAGCCTGGGATGGCTGGTGGGGGGGCTGGTGGCAGGGTATGGGGGGGAGACGGGGCGGGGGTGAACCGTGCTGGGGTTGGAGTCCTGGGAGCCGCTGCAGAGCAGGTGCCAGTGCTGGGTAGGGGGGGTGCAGGTGGCCCCCACAGGGCCAACTTTCATCTCCTCCTTCTCCTCTTCCTCCTCTCCATCTTCCTCCCAAGGTGACAATTTCCTCCTGCACAACCTGATCCTGGACACGGGCATCACGCAGCAGCTGGTGGAGCGGGTCTGGAAGGACCAGGACCTCAACACGTAGGTGGGGGCGAGGTGGCCCGGGACGGGCAGCGCTGGCTGGGGGCAGAGGGGGATCAGGGGGCTGCAACGGGCTATGGGGATGGGATGGGGGCAAAGCAAAACCCCACTGATGCCCGCTGTGCCCGGCCCTTCTCCTTGCAGGTACAGCCTCCTGGCTGTCTTCGCAGCCACCGACGGGGGCATCACCCGCGTCTTTCCTAACAAGTGAGTGTTTGGGGGGTGCGTGCGTGCTTGGCCCTGCACGGTGACACATCTGCTCCCGTGGGGCCATCTCTAGTGGGACTGGAGCTGAGTGACTGCTCCCTGCCAGGGCTGCAGATGACTGGGAGGAGGAACCAGAGCCCTTCAACGCCAGCTTCTACCGGAGGAGCCTGGACAACAAGGGCTACATCTTCAAGCCACCTTACCGGGATGGTGGGTGCTGGCTCGGGGCGGCGGGGGGTGGCACAGGATTCTGCTCGCCCCACGTGTCCCTCACGCCACCCCTGCCCTCTGCAGCCGGCTACCGGGGACTGGACCTGGAGAACAACACCATTGGGATCCTGGTGAGCACCGCTGTGGAGCTCAGCATCGGGGGCAAGACGCTGAAGCCAGCAGGTAGGCAGGGGGCTGGGTGCCCCGCCGCCAGGCTGGGGGTTCCCCATCGTCCCCCCAGTGCCGGGGCTCACCCCATCTCCCCGCTGCCCCAGTGGTGGGGGTGAAGCTGGACCTGGAGGCCTGGGCTGAGAAGTTCAAAGTGCTGGCGAGCAACCGGACGGACCGTGACCAGCTGGGCGCCCGCCGGGTACGTCCCCTGGGACGGGGCGGGGACAGCCGCAGGGATGGGGAGGGATCTCTGCTCGGTGGGGACGTGGCAGGGGAGCGCTGCCGGGATATGGTGCCCATGGCCCCGCTGGGCTTGTACTTCCAGCACAGCCCTGCCCATCACCCTGGTCAGGGCACCCATCCCCATCCCCCCGGGACACTGCCCTGCATGTCCCCTCCCAGGAGGATGGCACTGAGGGGGAAATACGGTCCTGCTAACCTGTCCCTCTGCCCCGGTTTTGGTTGACAGTGTGACCCCTCGACCAGCTGCGAGATGGACTGTGAGGCCAACAACAAGGTGGGCGAGGGCAGGGGTGGGGGCAGCGGGGGACAGCAGGCAGTGGGAGCAGGGGATGGCTGGGAGGGCTCCCCGTCCCCTGCCCGTGCTGTCCAGGCGAGCGTGCCCACCCTGTCCCCCTGCCGCTCCCGGAGCTCAGACAGGCCCTGACCCCCCCTCGCAGGGGCAAAGCCCAGGGGGTTGCCCCCTGGACCGTGGACCCCCCTGAGAACTGTTAAACCCCCAGGATGGGTGGTGGTTTCCCGCTCCCTGCACCCAGCGCAGGTGCTCCCGGCACCGAGATGCTCCTGAGCAGCCCCCAGGCTTGGGGACACCGCGCTGGCCCCCCTGCCTGACTGCCCATCATCTCCCCCGCCCTGCCTGTCCTGCCTGTCCTGCCTTGCCCTGGACACGGCCAGCGGTTGGTGACGTTGCCCTCCTTCCCCAGGACCTCATCTGTGTCCTCATCGATGACGGGGGCTTCCTGGTGCTCTCCAACCAGGAGGACCACTGGTACCAGGTGAGCGATGCCTGCGTGGCAGCTCTGCTGGGTGTAGGATGTTGGTGGGGAGCTGAGACCTCTGAGCTCATGTCACGGGTGTGACACAGCCCCGCGTGAGTCCCCGTTGGGGGCGACCATGGCAAGGTGGCGTTTGGGTGCAGACTTGGTGTCCCCATCCCAGGTGGGCAAGTTCTTCAGCGAGGTGGACGCCAACCTGATGTCCGCCCTCTACAACAACTCCTTCTACACCCGCAAGGAGTCCTACGACTTCCAGTCCGTCTGTGCCCCCGAGGCCCAGAGCAACACGGGTGCTGCACCCCGCGGCGTCTTTGTGGTGAGTGCCCGTGGGGACGGTGGCCGCTGGGCGGTCTGGGAGCTCGGCAACCCGCGGGGGTGTCCCCAGCGCCCTGCACGGGGACCCACTGGCTCACCGTGCCCCTCCTTGCCCACAGCCCACCGTGGCCGATCTCCTGAACCTCGCCTGGTGGACCTCGGCCGCAGCCTGGTGAGTCCCGCTGTGTCCCCTCCCCGGGGCCGTTTCTGTCAGGAGGTGACACCGGCGCGTCCCCGGCGCTGGGACAGCAACACGGCCGCGCTCTCCTTCCCCAGGTCCCTCTTCCAGCAGTTCCTGTACGGCCTCACCTACAGCAGCTGGTTCCAGACGGGTGAGTCCCCGAGGAGCCCTGGGGCTGGGGGGGTGGGCAGGGGACATGGCAGGGGCGCGTGGCGGGGGTCTGTGGCCCCTGGCCCACGGCGCTGTGCCGGCGCAGAGGAGGTGGTGGGAGACAGCATGGAGACCAGGGAGACGAGCTGCATCATGAAGCAGACGCAGTACTACTTCAGCACCGTCAACGCCACCTACAACGCCATCATTGACTGCGGCAACTGCTCCAGGTGGGTCTGTCCCCACCGTCCCACCGCCCGGGCAGGGTTGGGGACACCCCCCCAGCTGCTCTCGCTGGGACCCCCATGCAGCTGCCTGCATGGGGGCAATGGGAGATGCCGTGCAGTGCTCGGGGGGGCTGTGGTACCCGGACAGGGGGGAAATAGAGCAACAGTAGCGTCCCTGTGGGCTGTGGGGTGACGGTGAAGTCCCCAGGGCTCCACCAGGTGGGGCCAAGCCATGAAAGCCCTTCGGTGCTGGTTCCTGGGGCAGCCCCTCGGCATGGGGATGGGGAGGGGGGTGGAGATGGGAGTGGGGATGGGGATGGGGATGGGTGTGGAGATGGGGATAGGGATGGGGATGGGGACAGGGATGGGGGTAGGACTGGGGACAGGGATGGGGACAGGGACAGGGATGGGGACAAGGATGGGACGCCCCGCTGGCTTAGCCTCCCCAGAGCCACCCACCGGCATGGCTGGCACTGGGGGCCAGGAAGGGATCGGGGCACAGGGTAACCGGGGTCCCTGCGGCCGTCGTGCCCCCAGGCTCTTCCACGCGCAGAGGCTGGCCAACACCAACCTGCTCTTCGTGGTGGCCGACAAGCCCCTCTGCAGTCAGTGCGAGTCCGTCAAGCTGCTGCAGGCAGAGGTAAGAGGTATCCTTTGGTGGCCCGGCTGCGTCCCCCTGGGATGCGGTGGCAGAAGGGTGGGGGGTTGTGGGGCTGGGCAGGGGGGCTGGGAGCTGCAGGGTCAGGCAGGGGCGGAGGGAGCTGGAGGGGCCAGAGGGGCTGGGGGTGGCCGTGGGGCGCCCCATGTGCCCCTGCCACCTGTCCCCGGTGGTTTCCTTGACGTGCGAAGCCCCCCCGAGGGACCCCAACCAGTGTGAGCTGGTGGACAGGCCCCGCTACCGGAAAGGTCCCCACATCTGCTTCGACTACAATGCAACAGTACGTGGGGTGCAGGGGGGCACAGGGGGGAGCGGCGCCCCAGCGGGGTCCCCAGGGGAGGGATTGGGGCAGTGGGTGCCCCTGGGGGGGGACGGGGAGCAGAGCCATGGGGGGGTCACCAGGGGAGAAGAGCTAAGGGGTTCCCCCCAGGAGGGAATGGAGGGGTGAGTGCCCCCCCACACCCCGTGGGGGAGCAGAGCCATGGGGGGATCCCAGAGATGCAGTGCTGTGGGGGGACCCCCCTGATGGGGGTTTGGAGCCCTGGGAGGACCTGGTGGGGGGAGGGAGCCTTGGGGTGCCCCCCAGGGAGATCGGAGCCATGGGGGTTCCCTAGGACAGTGTTACCATGGGGTGCTGTCCTTGGGGGAGAATGGAGCCATGGGGGTCCCGGGAAGAGCAGCACTGTGGGGTGTCCCCCGGGGAGCAGTGCCATGGGGGTCCCGGGGCAGGAGGTGCAGCAGGACTGCAGGGGGGCGACGGGTGCCCCTGTCAGGGTGGTGGGGGCCCCTGGGGTGCCGAGGCACTGCTGGGGGTGCCCCACGGCCCCTCTCCCTTTGCGCCCCCAGGAAGATACCTCAGACTGCGGCCGAGGGGCTTCCTTCGCCCCCTCCCTGGGGGTCCTGCTCTCCCTGCAGCTGCTGCTCCTCTACTCCAGCGCCAGCCGGCACCCGCTGCCCCCGGCCGCCTGCCTTTAGCCCCCCCAGCCACCCACCAGCTCTCTTTTTCTTTCAAGCTCCATCTCCATCCCCCTTCCCGGCCTGGTGGAGCGGGAGCGACGTCCCCTCCACCGTCTCGGGGACCCCCGCAATGCCACCCTCTGCTCCCCGCCGGCCACAGCCAAAGAAGAGTCGGGGTGCGGGCAGGGGCTCCCCAGCAGAGCAGGGACCGGGCCGGTGCCCCAGTGTCGCACCCTCCCGGCCGCTCGGACTCGGAAAGTGGCGTCGGTGCTCTCCACCCGCAACCCCCCCATCCACCTCGCCTATTTTTTTAGTCTGAAGATTTTAAACCAGATCTTTCTACATCGAGTTTCCGACATTTTCGCCTGGAGAATGGCGAAACGAGGACAGCCGATTGTCAGCAATGAGGACACATGGAAAAAAAAAAAAGGGGGAAAAAATGAAAAAAAAAAGAGAAAAGGACTTGACTTGACTGTGCGGGTCAGTATTATTTGTTCCAGAGGGTACTGGCCCCCCGGGCGTGCGGGGTGGACGGCGGCTCCAGCATCCCTGCGGGCTCGGGGCCGGGTGCGGGCAGGGGCGGAGGCAGGGGGCAGCCGGCCGTCGCCTGCGCCGGGGCAGGATGGAGCCCTGGACCCTGCCCTGGGCTCAGCCGCTCTCCTGCATTCTTGGGCACAGATACAGGGGTGAAAAGGAGGGGAAAAAAAATGTATTTTGTTTCTTTTCCGTTCTGCAGATCACTGTGAAATCCTGCCCGCCCAGCCCTGCTCGGCCCCCCGGGCCGCCCTTGCCCCCGCAGCCCTGCCAAAGAAACCGCGCCGGCCAGGGGGACGTGCCGCTTGTCCCCGAGCGGGACATGCCATGTGCCCCCGAGCGGGCCGCGCCAGGTGCCCCGCAGCGGGACGTGCCGCACGTCCCCGAGCGAGAAGTGGAGCGGGAGGTGCCACATGTCCCCAGAAGGGACGTGCCAGGCCCCCTGCCCGTCCCTCGGGGTACCGGCACGGGGGCTGCCGGCTGGCCGCGGCGAGGGGAGCTGCTCCCTGGGTGCTGCTGAGGTCCTGGCTGGGGGCACCCAGCGCTGGGGGGGCGGGAGGTGCCCCTGCAGCAGGGCACCCCCAGGTGCTGGGGCTCACACCGGGTGGGGGGGTCGCTGGGTGTGGAGGAGGTGGACAGAGCAGTTGCTCAGCCCCAGCACCCCACTGCACCCCACTGCACCCCAGCCAGGAGAGGTGCCGTGGGGCTGGGGGTCCCAGCAGAGGGTGCAGGGTGCCTGGCTGTGACACCCCGGGGTGCTGGGGTGCAGGGGGGGCGAGGGGTGTCACAGCCAGGCCATGCCCCCCACCGCTCCCGGCAGCGCCGGGGGCCCCTGCCCGGGCAGGCAGCCCTGGGGACCCTCACCCCCCCGGGGCACCCTGCTCAGAGCCACCCCATCAACCAGGGCCAGGGGAGCCCCCTCGGCACAGCCACCCCGGGGGGGCTGGGGAGGGCACCAGGCGCTAATTAGTGCTGGGGTTAATTAATGGTCATTCTGCTTGTAGCTTTTTCAGTGTGTGTTTGGTTACTGTCTCTGGGAACTGTGTTTGAACAGATGGCTCTGTGTTACCGGGAGTGTGTGTACTTCTGTAGTCTAGTTAGGTGCTCTGCCAGAAAACCACCACTATACATACCTATAAATATATACATATATAGTCTATTTTAAGTTAAAAACCAATGAGACGAAGGGGCGGCGTGGCCCCAGGCCCCCCCATCCTGCCAGGGTCACATCCTGCCCTGTCCCCACCTGAAAGCTTCTCTCTCTCATTCAAAGGCGTTGGGTTTTTAATTGATTTTCTTTAATTTATTTTTAATTTCTTTGGGTTTTAATTTTTCTTTTTTTGTACAGAAGAGTTGGAAAACTTCAAAAACCAACAAAAAGACAATTTGTAAGATATTGTGCGTGTGACTCCTTGTAAAATATTTTCAAATGGTTTATTACAGAGACTCAGTTATTAAATAATGTTCATATTTTCACTTCACAGGCGGTGGCTGCGTCATTGCCCGGGTCCGTGGGCAGGGCCGGGGGGCACGGCGCCGGGGGGCGGACAAGCCATCGGGGCACTGCTGCCAGCCGGGCCGCTGCCTTCATGCCTGCCTGCACCTGCGCTGATGGGCAGGGTTGCAGGCAGGACATGGGCAGCGACACGGGCACAGGCAGGGGCAGGGATAGAGGCAGGGGTGCAGGCAGGGATAGAGGCAGGGGTGCAGGCAGGGGTGCAGGCAGGGTTACAGGCAGGGGTGCAGGCAGGGGTGCAGGCAAGGATAGAGGCAGGGGTGCAGGCAGGGATAGAGGCAGGGGTGCAGGCAGGGGTGCAGGCAGGGGTGCAGGCAAGGATAGAGGCAGGGGTGCAGGCAGGGGCGCAGGCAGAGCTGCGGGTTCACAGACACCCACACGCGGCACAGGAGGGGCTGTGGGGCAGCCGGGGCTCAGCCCCCCCATCTCCCTGTGCCCCCTCAGGACTGTCATCCCCCTTCCCCATGTCACCATCCCCTCCACGCCTGTGTCCTCTTGTGTCTGTGTCCCCACATCCGTGTCCCCCTGTCCTGTGGGGTCCATGTCCCAGAGTGCCCCCCCATGGCCGGCCCACTCGTGTCGGTGTCCCCCCCCGGGGCTTGTGCCCCCTATGTCCACGTCCCCATGACTGCCCTCCCCATGCCCCCATAACTGTGTTCCCCCATCCCTCTCCTACGCCTGTNCGCGGGGGTAGGCGGCCCCGGCGGGGGCGGGGGGGCAGGCCGGGCGCTGTAGCCCCCGCGGGGCAGCCCCGTCCCGCCGGTGGGGGCCGAAGATGCGGCGGTACCTGCCGGTGGCCCGGCAGCACTTCCTGGCGGCGCTGGCCGGCACCAGCGTGGTGGTGAAGTCGCTGAGCGCCGCCGTCCTCCTCCTCTACCTGCTCTCCTTCGGCCTGGACACGGCCTACGGCCTGGGGGTGACCCCCGGCTACCTCCTGCCCCCCAACTTCTGGGTCTGGACGCTGCTGACGCACGGGCTGGTGGAGGTGCGGGCCTGGGGCCTGGCGGCCAGCCTGGCCACGCTGGGGGCGGCCGGCCGGCTGCTGGAGCCCCTCTGGGGCGCCCTGGAGCTGCTGGTCTTCTTCGCGGTGGTGAACGTCTCGGTGGGGCTCCTGGGGGCCCTCGCCTACTTCCTCACCTACGTGGCCTCCTTCCACCTCGCCTACCTGTTCGCCGTCCGCATCCACGGCGGGCTGGGCTTCCTCGGGGGAGTCTTGGTGGCCCTCAAGCAGACGATGGGGGACAGCACCGTCCTGAAGGTGCCGCAGATCAGAATGAAGGCTGTCCCCATGCTCCTGCTCCTTCTCCTGGCTCTGCTGCGGCTCGCCGCCCTCGTCGAGAGCAATGTACTGGCCTCGTTCGGCTTCGGGCTCCTCTCCAGCTGGGTCTATCTCCGTTTCTACCAGCGGCACAGTAGAGGCCGTGGAGACATGTCCGACCACTTCGCCTTTGCCACTTTCTTCCCTGAGATCTTGCAGCCCGTGGTGGGTCTGGTGGCCAACCTGGTGCACGGCATCCTGGTGAAGGTGAAGGTCTGCCGCAAGACAGTCAAACGCTACGATGTGGGCGCCCCGTCGTCCATCACCATCAGCCTGCCGGGGACGGACCCCCAGGATGCCGAGAGGAGAAGGTACTGCTCACCCCGCTTCCTCGGGGAGCACATTTCTGGGTAGCGAGGGTTGGCTTAAAATCCAAAGAGCGGGGAGATTTGGTTGCAGGGTGCTAAGGGGGTCCTTCTCCAAGGGGTCTGCTGGGGGCTGCCCTCCCTACCACAGAGGTGCTGGGGAGCATTTAGGGGGGCTGGCGGGACATTGTTCTGCTCTTCCAAACACGGAGCGGCGGTGAAAGTGCAGGAGAGGAACGAGGAGATCCTGGGGAAGGGGCAGGCGGGGTTTGGGGTCAGGAGTCCCTATAGAAGGGGGACAGCAGCTGCCTGGGGAGGTGCCAGCCCCCCACTTGCAGCAGCCCCCGCCCATCATCGTGGCGTGGGGGAAGGCGCTGAGTCAGCCCCGCGCCCTGGCCTCCCGCACACCTGGCATTGGCCTTCCTGAGCCCCGGCAGGAAGGTTTGGACAAGGCGTTGGCGCTCCTCTTTCCCCTGCCCTGTTTTACACCTTTCTTCCCCCATTCCTGGAGCAGCCCACATGCCGTCTGACAGCCTCCGTGCGCACCACGTGGCACGAGAACTCTACATATGTAGTCTGGGAGCATGAGTGGGTTTCTGCAGGGCAGTCCCAGGCGCTCCGAGTCATCTCTAGTGCTGCCAAATCCACTCTCTCCTGCCGGTAATGAGGCAGGGATGGGCTTGCACAGCACCTACCGCGTGGGGCAGAGCCATTAACCCGTGCCCTGCTTGACGGACCTGGGGTTAACCTGCCCGACTGCCCTTGCCCTGCAGGCAGCTGGCGCTGAAGGCCCTGAACGAGCGGCTGAAGCGCGTGGAGGACCAGTCGGCCTGGCCTAGCATGGAGGACGACGAGGAGGAGGCGGCAGCGGCGAAGGCCGACAGCCCGCTGCTGCCCGACCCCGGCGCGGCCGGGAAGGGCGCCGGCCAGGAGTCCAGCCTCATCACCTTCCAGGATGCCCCGTCCCAGCTGTGACCGGCCGACACGCCGCCCCCCTTCCCTGCCCTGTCTCCGTCGGAGAGCTGCTANGGCTTGTGCCCCCTATGTCCACGTCCCCATGACTGCCCTCCCCATGCCCCCATAACTGTGTTCCCCCATCCCTCTCCTACGCCTGTGTTCCCCTGTGCCTCTCCCCCATGCCCCCCTACGCCCCTCCGTGTCCGTGTCCCCCCGTGACTNGCCGGGACGTTCAGCGGGGAGTGGGGACTCCTCCCGCGGCAGAGGCAGGGGGGCTACCTCATTCCAACGCTTCGTTGCCGCTCGCGGCCAGCACTGGGCGCCCAGGATGACGACGCTGCCACCACCACAAGGACGGGGGTTCCTTGAGCCGCTCCCCTCGGCGCAGGACAGGCCGTGGACATCGGCACCGGCAGCAGGGGCTGTTCTGGGAGGGGGACGTGGGGCTGATCCAGCCTCAGGTGTGCCCCACACGTGGCAGGCCGGCTCCCTGCCCCGAGGCTGCTGCGCTTGCCCACACGGGAGCGAAGTCAGCAGCGCTTCCTCGCTTCTCCTCTGCGCCGGGGGTTGTCGTTTCTGAAGGTAGTTTTGTCCCTAACTGAGGGAAAGGGAAGGTTGGCAGGTTTCTTTTCCGAATCCCTTTCCCATGGGGAGCCTCCCCCTGCTCCGGCAGGAGCTCGCTGTGGCTGGTGAGAGGTTTGCCACGCAGGGGGACAGGCTCCTGGGCAGGAGGGGGCCACCCAGCCCGGCACGGCGGTGGTCCAGCACCCCCAGCTCTAGGCTTTGTGCATGGGGGGCTCTCTCCTCCTCCCTCTCCCGCCCCTGAAGCCAGCCCCGCGAGGAGCCGGTGCCCTTGGCCGCTCCCCGGCTAATCCGTTTGTCAGATTATATCAGAAGCTGGAATTAATTTTTACAGTGGAGCTCTCGATGCTTCCTCCAGCAGCAGGTTTTCTTTCCTGAGGGTAGAATATGGGCGCCCCCTTCTCTTTCCCTCCCTCTGTGTTGATGGGCTTTTTTCTTTCTGGATGGAGAGGATGCTTCCTGCCACAGCCTCTTCACAGCTCCTGATCCCCCGGGCAGTCCCTAGCCCCGGATGCGGGTCAATGGTGTCGTGATTATTTTTTTAATGGACCACACAAGAAGGTTTTGTCCATTGGGAAAAACACAGAAGTTTCGGTATCAATAAAGAGTTCTTCAAAAGAGTCGGCTCCCACAGCAGAGTGCGGGCAGGGCGGGGGGCTGGGCACAGAGCAGCCCCCGGGGGCTCTTGCGCAGGAGTCTGGGGAGGGGGTTTCTTCCCAGGTGTACCCAGTAGGGTGGGAGAGACCCTTTGCAAGCAGGAGGAGGTGCAAGATCTGCAGGGGGGCGATGTCTGTGTGCACCCCAGAAGCCCCCCAGGCAGTAAAGAGGGCTTGTCGTGTTGTAGCTGCCTGAAATCTTTATTGAATAAAAGCTCTCGATACAGAGGAATTTCCCAGCCTGGGAGCCGCTCCCAGCTCTCCGGCCCTGCCGAGAGCAGGATACGCGCCAAGGAGGAGCCGCAGGGCCGCTGCGGGGCCCGGCTGCCCCGATGNGGGGCAGAGCCATTAACCCGTGCCCTGCTTGACGGACTTGGGGTTAACCTGCCCGACTGCCCTTGCCCCACAGGCAGCTGGCGCTGAAGGCCCTGAACGAGCGGCTGAAGCGCGTGGAGGACCAGTCGGCCTGGCCTAGCATGGAGGACGACGAGGAGGAGGCGGCAGCGGCGAAGGCCGACAGCCCGCTGCTGCCCGACCCCGGCGCGGCCGGGAAGGGCGCCGGCCAGGAGTCCAGCCTCATCACCTTCCAGGATGCCCCGTCCCAGCTGTGACCGGCCGACACGCCGCCCCCCTTCCCTGCCCTGTCTCCGTCGGAGAGCTGCTAACCCCCCTCGTGTCCCCCCCACGCAGCCGGGACGTTCAGCGGGGAGTGGGGACTCCTCCCGCGGCAGAGGCAGGGGGGCTACCTCATTCCAACGCTTCGTTGCCGCTCGCGGCCAGCACTGGGCGCCCAGGATGACGACGCTGCCACCACCGCAAGGACGGGGGTTCCTTGAGCCGCTCCCCTCAGCGCAGGACAGGCCGTGGACATCGGCACCGGCAGCAGGGGCTGTTCTGGGAGGGGGACGTGGGGCTGATCCAGCCTCAGGTGTGCCCCACACGTGGCAGGCCGGCTCCCTGCCCCGAGGCTGCTGCGCTTGCCCACACGGGAGCGAAGTCAGCAGCGCTTCCTCGCTTCTCCTCTGCGCCGGGGGTTGTCGTTTCTGAAGGTAGTTTTGTCCCTAACTGAGGGAAAGGGAAGGTTGGCAGGTTTCTTTTCCGAATCCCTTTCCCATGGGGAGCCTCCCCCTGCTCCGGCAGGAGCTCGCTGTGGCTGGTGAGAGGTTTGCCACGCAGGGGGACAGGCTCCTGGGCAGGAGGGGGCCACCCAGCCCGGCACGGCGGTGGTCCAGCACCCCCAGCTCTAGGCTTTGTGCATGGGGGGCTCTCTCCTCCTCCCTCTCCCGCCCCTGAAGCCAGCCCCGCGAGGAGCCGGTGCCCTTGGCCGCTCCCCGGCTAATCCGTTTGTCAGATTATATCAGAAGCTGGAATTAATTTTTACAGTGGAGCTCTCGATGCTTCCTCCAGCAGCAGGTTTTCTTTCCTGAGGGTAGAATATGGGCGCCCCCTTCTCTTTCCCTCCCTCTGTGTTGATGGGCTTTTTTCTTTCTGGATGGAGAGGATGCTTCCTGCCACAGCCTCTTCACAGCTCCTGATCCCCCGGGCAGTCCCTAGCCCCGGATGCGGGTCAATGGTGTCGTGATTATTTTTTTAATGGACCACACAAGAAGGTTTTGTCCATTGGGAAAAACACAGAAGTTTCGGTATCAATAAAGAGTTCTTCAAAAGAGTCGGCTCCCACAGCAGAGTGCGGGCAGGGCGGGGGGCTGGGCACAGAGCAGCCCCCGGGGGCTCTTGCGCAGGAGTCTGGGGAGGGGGTTTCTTCCCAGGTGTACCCAGTAGGGTGGGAGAGACCCTTTGCAAGCAGGAGGAGGTGCAAGATCTGCAGGGGGGCGATGTCTGTGTGCACCCCAGAAGCCCCCCAGGCAGTAAAGAGGGCTTGTCGTGTTGTAGCTGCCTGAAATCTTTATTGAATAAAAGCTCTCGATACAGAGGAATTTCCCAGCCTGGGAGCCGCTCCCAGCTCTCCGGCCCTGCCGAGAGCAGGATACGCGCCAAGGAGGAGCCGCAGGGCCGCTGCGGGGCCCGGCTGCCCCGATGGCGGGCGGGCTGGAAGGCAGGCTGTTGTGCCGGCAAGGCGAGAGGCGAGGAGGTTCCTTTCTGCCTTCCAAGGGCTGGCTTGAGGGCTCGTCCCGAGCCCTGCTCCCCCTGTGTTTGCACTGTTCCCTGTGCCCCTCGGAGGGACAAACTGCCTTCGCAGGCTGCCAGTTTGCATCTCAGCTCGGTAATTTACTCTGTAGAATGACCCCCACCTCCTGCCAGGCTGTCCCAGCCTGCAGGAAGGATTTGTGCGTGGCGATGGGTGCCCGGATCCGCAGCCGTCAGGCAGGGCTGTCTGTACTGGTCCCTGTGCGGGGCTGCACCATGGGGACAGACGCCTTGGGTGCTGCCACCCCACTTCAGCCATCCTGTGGCTGAAGCCACAACCGTGCCCTGTGCTTTCACTGGCCAAGCTGTCCTCGTGGCAGGAGAGGCAGTGCGGTGCCCGCTGCAGCCTCCCGGGCGAGCAGAGACTCCCTGCCCTCCTCACCAGGAACGCACCAGCTCCTGTCCTGCCTGCTCCAAAGCAGCCCTGGGTGGTAAGGTAAGGGAAAAGGAGCAGGAATCCTGAGTGAACCTTCTGGTTCCCAGCACCGAGCACCAAGCTGCTGTGGGGACCAGCAGCGTTACCTGTGCTGGGAAACATCCCCACCGAGGCAGGCACGAGATGGGCGCTCCTGCCAGCTCGGTGTCACACACATCATAGCTGCTCCCCAGGGACAAGACACTATGGACAATCCAGGACTAAGAAGAGACGAGTAGTTAGAAATCTAGTTCCGAGGAGACCCTCTGTGAGCAGGGGCCCCCTCCCGCAGGGGGAAGCCCTGGCCTCACCAGCTTTCGCAGGGAAAGTTTGGATCCACGCCTGGCCCTCAGTGTTGGCTCCGCTTGCGGTACAGGTAAGCGTTGCTCACCTGGTTCATGATAACCAGGCTGGTGAGAAGGGGACACAGCATGGCGAGGTACCAGGAGACACTGGTCACCAAGGTGGTGAACCACAGGGAGCACATGCCCAGCATCAGGCTGGCACAGCCCAGCAGGTAGCCCACCAGCCCCGAGGTCGCGTGGTACAGCTTGAGCTTGGCCAGTGTCCAGTTCTTCATCAGCTTGGGGTAGAGCAGGAGCACCCCCCCCGCGCACTGCCCGCCGGCGTACAGCACGGTCAGCAGCCCCGTCAGGCCGTGCCAGGTGACGAAGTGGGCCTTGCCGTTCAGGTGCTTGTTGTAGGTGATGATGCCCAGCCCCAGGAGGGCGCAGAGGAGGGCGAGCAGCTGGAGGGCCCAGTGCACCCGCACTTTGACTTTGCGGGAGAAGGAGCGGAGCAGCGAGGTCTCCGGGGAGAATATCAGCAGGGCCTCCGTCATCAGGAACGAGAACTGGGAGACAGAGGGCAGGGCGATTGGCACCGGGGGCAGAACAGCAGCGGGTCCGCGTCTCCTGGGACACCCACCTCTCGGCCCCCCACCACCCACGGGAAGCAGAGGGGCCTTATCCTGGGCCGGGCGCTCTCGGCCAGCAGAGCCCCTTCCTCTCCCCGAGGGAGGTGCCCGTGGCAGCGGGGCAGCACGGGGAGGTGGCCGGTAACCGGGGCGGCGGGACTTACCGCGAGGGCCATGAGCAGCGGGTGCCAGGAGAAGAGGCCTGCAAGGGAAGGGCAGGCGCTGAGGTGAGCTGAGGAGAGGCCCGGTCCGCCCCCCCCGGCCCCGGCCCCAGCCCCAGCCCCGGCACTCACTGGATCCGGGCCGCGCTAGCAGGGCCACGGCGGTGGGGAAGCCCAGCGCCACGAGGTGGGCGGCAGCGCCGGCGGCGGCGCGCAGCGAGCGGTACAGCCGGGACTCGGTCTCGGCCGTCAGGGCCATGGCGGCCGGCGGGGGAACTGCCGCCGCCACCGCCGAGACGGGCGGCCCCGGGCGAGGACCCCGATTGGGCCGGGCGGGCTGTCCGTCCGTGCTAGGGCCCGCCTCCTCCGCGCCGCGCCGCTGCTGAATGGGTGGGCTGCGCTGTCGCTCAGAGTGCGGGCCCGCCTCCGCTGGCGCGGCCGTGTGACGCACATCCCTCAGGATCGGTGCTACGGTGGCCGGCTGGGCTCTCGGCGCATGCGCTTTGTGGGCCGCTACCCCGCCACCGTCGCCGCTGCACCGGAGCCGGAGCGGGGCCCGCCCGGGCCTTTCCCCGGGCCGCCATGGGCGGCAGGATCGAGTGCGTCTTCTTCAGCGAGTTCCACCCCACGCTGGGGCCCAAGATCACCTACCAGGTGTGGGGGGAGTCTGCGCCTGCGCCTGGACCCGGAGGGGGACGGGGGTCTGAAAGCACCTCCCCGGGGCCGGGGCCGGGGCAGGGGCAGGGCCTGGCGGGGGCCGGGGCCCGGGCGCACCTGCCCGGCGCGGGGGTCCGGGGCCCGGGAGCGCCGACAGGGGAGAAGCGGGGGGCAGGGGTGGAGGCTGCTCCCCAGGCGGGGGCGCGGGGCTGGGCCGGGGCTCGGCCGCCGGGTGAGGCTGGAGCGGGGCCTTCTGTGCCGCTGCAGGTCCCGGAGGACTTCATCTCCCGGGAGCTGTTTGACACCATCCAGGTGTACGTCATCACGAAGCCCGAGCTGCAGAACAAGCTGATCACCGTGTGAGTGTCGGCAAGCCTCCCCTCTGTCCCCGTGGGGGCATCCGCTGTCCTCGCCACGAGTGGGGAAGTCTCTGCCAGCGGGAGACGGCAGCTCGGTGATGTGACAGTGCCAGCCGCCAGCTCCGGGCTCACAGGAGGTCGTCCCCGTGGTCGGCAGGTTCATTACGACGCCCGCAGTTACCTGTGCAGGGGCTGGGTACCTGATTCTGGGGGTGGCTGGTGCTCTATGTGGTTCTCTGTCAGCCTCAAATCCAGGAAAGTCAAACGAGTCGTGGGCCAGCAGAAGTGTTGTGAAGGCTGGAGGGCACTGATGCTGGGGAAAAGCAGGTCTGATCAGCATGGGTTAGCCCAACAGGAACGATGCAGGTGACTGCACTGATGCTTGCAGTGGGCTCTGTGTCCACCTATGTACTGGTTGTGCTGCATGAGATGGAGTCATCTTTGAGGAGATGCTCAGCAACATACTTGTGCAGCCATTCTGCTGTTGTGTTTGAAATGGTTGGGGGAAAGGAATGGAAAGCAGCACACCAGAGTAACCAACGTTTCTAAGTCCCAAAGAGCTGAGCTGGTTTTGAAAGGAGCTCTGATGGTTGACTCTTTTTCCCCCTCCCCCCTTCTTCAGACTGTGTGTTTTGCACTCTGAGCATTTGGGGATTAGGCATCATTTTTCCTGCAAAGTAGAGAAGCCCCCACCTCCAGAGTCGGCCGGGAACTACCTTTGTGTGGGGCTTAGGCCTCCCTGAGGGCGTAGGTGCAGGTTATACTTGTGTTCCCACAGGACGGCCATGGAGAAGAAGCTGATCGGCTGCCCCGTGTGTATCGAGCACAAGAAGTACAGCCGAAACGCTCTTCTCTTCAACCTGGGCTTTGTGTGCGATGCCAGAGCCAAGGCCTGTGCGCTTGAGCCCATAGTGAAGAAGCTGGCTGGCTACCTCACCACCCTCGAGGTGAGGCCCGAGCCGACGCGAAGGGAGGCTGGCTGCCTCACGATCTGCCCCGCAGAGTCACCAGTGTCTTGGTGCACATTGTGGGTCACAGGGCGTTGCTTGGGCAGGGGCCAGGTTTACAGTGAGGAGAGGATTGTGGTGGTTTCACTTGAAGTTTAAGGGAAGATGGGATCAGAGACGTGCGGTTCCTCTAGCCGGTAATCCTGCGGGGAGGAGCTGACTCGATTTTCTGCTCTCTTTAGCTGGAAAGCGGCTTCATCTCCAATGAGGAGAGTAAACAGAAGCTGGTTCCCATCATGACCATCCTGCTGGAGGAGCTGAATGCCAAAGGAAAGTGCACCCTGCCCATAGGTACAGCAGCCGCGCCGTCCTCGGCCCAGCAGCGAGGGCAGGAGCAGGGCAGGTTGGCGCTGGGAGGCAGCTGGGCCATCCCCTGCCGGGTTGGCTCTGCCTATGCTGCTCCTGGCAGCTCCCTGTCTGTCTGCGCTCGGAGCTGGAGGGCGTCCGAGCCAGCCTTGCCCTGGGTGGCTTGAAGGGCCAGGAGGGATGGGCTTATGGGCTGCAAACACCTTCCTCCACATGGCGTGGTGGTGTCCTGGGGCTGGCAGCTGTGAGCTCCCGAGGGAGCAGAGGTTTCTGCGGGGCCTGAGCACTCTCCCTTCCCTGGCCAGATGAGTCGAACACCATCCACCTGAAGGTGATCGAGCAGCGCCCGGACCCTCCCATTGTGCAGGAGTACGATGTCCCCGTCTTCACCCAAGACAAGGACGACTTCTTCAACTCCCAGTGGGATCTCACCACGCAGCAGGTCCGTGTGCTTGACCAGGGGCAGCACGCCTTGAATGGGGTCTGTTTGCAGCCTGCCCGGGGGCAGAGGGAAGTCGGGCTGTCCCGGAGATCACCCCATTAACATGCATGGTTTGGTGCTCCCCTTGTCTTTGTGCTCGGGCCTGCATTCATTCACCCAAGACAAGGATAAAATGCTGCTGGGGCTGGAGCCCACATGTCCCAGCATACTCTCAGACACAGGGGAATTTCTTGGGCTTCAGGGTGATGCCCTGGGTCTCTCTGCTCTCTCCCTTCTTACCTCTTGCCTCCTCCCCTCCTAGATCTTGCCCTACATCGACGGCTTTCGGCACGTCCAGAAGATTTCCGCAGAAGCCGACGTGGAGCTGAACTTGGTGCGCATTGCCGTGCAAAACCTGCTGTGAGTGTGTGGAAGGGGGCCTGGCCAGCCTGCAGGAGGGGTGCTGGTGGGTGCTGGCAGAGGGTCTCTCACATTTCCCTGTCCATCTGCAGGTACTACGGGGTCGTCACGCTCGTCTCCATACTTCAGGTGGGTCAGGCTGCAGAACATGGGACTGTGAGTGGGATTTGGGCAGCAGCTGCACCATCGGGGTGGCCGTGTAGGGGGGACAGTGGGGTTCAGAGCGGGGCGGGTCCGTCTCTTGGAGCCGTGGCTGAGCAGAGATGGTTTTCCCTTGCCCTCCAGTATTCCAACGTCTACTGCACCACACCGAAGGTCCAGGACCTGGTGGATGACAAGTGTCTCCAGGAAGAGTGTCTGTCCTACGTGACCAAACAAGGTACGGTGACCCTGTGCTGGGCTGCCGACGGCGGCAGAGGGAGAGGGCGGCTGACTGGTGACTCGTCCCCGCAGGGCACAAGCGAGCCAGCCTCAGGGACGTCTTCCAGCTGTACTGTGGGCTGAGCCCTGGCACGACGGTGCGAGACCTCATCTGCCGCTACACCCTGCAGCTCCAGAGGGTGGATGAGAGGTCAGAGCCAGCACCCTCCTGCTCGGTCCCCGAGGGCGGTGGTGACACTGGGGATGGCGGGGCGACCGTGAGGGAGCGAGGAGAGAATACCCAACCCTTGCATCTGTAGGTGGGGAAACTGAGGCAGTGGTGTGGCGCGGTGGAACCAGAAAGGATCTGGGATGTTTCAGGCCTCATCATTGTGGTCCCAGTCTCTTCCCTTCTTGTCCCCAGGAGGCTCATCCAGTTTGGCTTGATGAAGGGCCTTATCCGGCGGCTCCAGAAGTACCCCGTCAAGGTCGCCCGGGATGAGCGGAGCCACCCAGCCCGGCTGTACACAGGCTGCCACAGCTACGATGAGATCTGCTGCAAGACCGGTGAGGATCCGGGCTCCTCCGGGGGCTGGGGGAAGGCAGAGGGCTGCCTGCGTGCCCAGGGCTGGGTGCTGGTTTCGGGGTCTCCCTTGCCTCTTTGGGAGCCTTCAAACCGCAGGGAGATGGGACTCGGGGCTGAACTGGGCTTCCAAGCCTGTGCTGCCACGAGGAGGAATTGGGGGGGCCTGGCCAGCCCCCCGGCACCACTGGTGGGCGCCCCAGCCAGCCCCGCACACCCCTGCCGGGCACCCCACTAACGCCCCACTGCCTTTTCCCCCCAGGCATGAGTTACAAGGAGCTGGATGAGCGCCTGGAGAACGACCCCAACATCATCGTGTGCTGGAAGTGACGGCGGGGATGGCAGCCGGGCCAGCCGGGGTCCGCACCGGGGCCCGTGTGTCCGCCCACGCGTCCCCCGGGTGTGTCCGCGGAGCCCGGTGCGCCCCGCCGGCCGCGATCGCTCCTCCTCGCCGCCAGGGGGCGGCAGAGGCTCCTCCGTGCCGCCACTGGGCGGCAGAGGCTCCTCCGCGCCGCCAGGGGGCGGCAGAGAAGCCGCCAGCGCCCCCCGTTGCCGTAGCGACGCGCCGCCGCCATGGCCGCCACCGGGCCGGCGCCGCTGCTGCCCGCCGAGGCCGAGGCGCTGGTGCGGGCGCTGCAGGGCACCGAGCTGCGGGACACCGGCGGGCAGGGGTGCGGGGGCCGCCTTTGTTGGGGACGGAGTCTCGAGGGGGAGGGTTCTGGGGTGTCCCGGAAGGTCTGGGAGGGGGTGAGCTCTAAATTTGGTTTGTCCCCGTTGGGGCTGTGTGAGGTGGGGGGGAGAGGAGGGGACCCGG
>VZTQ01013162.1:0-26060 GCA_013400755.1 Pelecanoides urinatrix
CAGTGTTTAATCTCTGAACTTTGATTTGTGGACTTCCCTCAGCATGAGCATCACCCAGGCAGCAGAGCCAATGCTGCTGCTGCTGAAGAACTGTTGCCAGTGGTAGATGGTGGTACAAGGATGGTTTTGTGTTCACCTGGAACTCCGGTTTAATCTCAGTTATGTAGAAAGGAAACAGTTATAGGGCTACGTAATAGAAACAGTACCACACATTGTAACTAAGTTATACTGTGTATGCCTATACTACCATTGTAACTTTTTTGAAATAATGAGTATACTATTTGCCTTATTGCTTTTTGAAATATGGTATTTTAGTGCATACTTTGTAGACCTCAAAACCTTTTGGATCTTTAAGGAAGTTGGCTAGATAAAAGCCTGCTTCAGATGCCTTTTTACTTTCCTAGATTTGGATTTTCTAAATTCAAACAATTCTCTGTTTACAGACTCCTACTAGAGCAGCTATGTGATTCTGTGCCTTTAGACTCTATTTTTCCTTTTCTAGTAAGTCACGTTTTTATGATTGAATGAATGAAGGGTTGATGCCTGTGACAGGAACTGATTATGAAACCTCACATTGACTGGAAAAAAATCAGCTGCCATCCAGTTTGCACAGCAAGTACTGTCTTACGACAAATGTTATCTCAAAAAGGAGAACTTAAATCTATTCACACTTGCCCTGAAAATGGAGACTACTTGTTACATGTACTAGGATGTTAAGCACATATACAAAAATATACCAGTTAATTCCCTTCCTGAAATGAATAATACAGTGAGGGTTGGGTTTTTTTAGTATACAGCGTTACTGTGAGTAGAAATTTGAAGAGCTAGCCTAGTAAAAATTATGTGTATCAAGGGGATATAAATGCAAGCTATGTGGCTGGAACATTTTTTTCAGTTTGAAATGATCTGCTCGTTGTTCAGTTGCTGATTCAGTTTAACTTCAGACTTGCATCTACATTGCCAGTTGTCTTGAGTTGAGACTCCACTGTGATTCATTAGTTTACTAAGTTACAAATTTTCAGGGATGTTCAGTAATATAAATGATCTGAAATAAGTCTTGGCTGAACTGACTTGGAAAACAGGTGGCATTGTTATGTTTGTAACACTCAAGAATTAACAATTGTCTTAATTTTTTTATAAATACTTTTGACAAGCAGGGTGCATTTATATATATGTAAACACTATCTTTTAAAGAGTTTTCTGGCTTATTTCCCTTGAATTAAGTCTGAAGTCTGTGTTTCTTACCTATTGGTTTCCTTCTTACAGGTCAGTATGAAAGAGGGTTTTTATTTATACTATCTTTTTTCTCCTAAACAAAAATAACAAAACCTTCCAAGGAAGCAAAATGTTCACTTTTTTTTTTTAATTAAATTAATCAAAGATAACTTAAACAAATGAAAGCCTGGAAAAGGAAGTTAAGTACAAATCATTCCTCACCTGTGCAGCAGAAACGTGCAGTTCTTCTGCTCAATCATGTGAGTTTCTGTAGCTTAACCCCACACCTCTATTTTAGAGGAATAAATGTAAGAATGTAGTTTTGGTTTTNCTCATTATAGAGTTGGAGTTAAACTGATGCGGGGAGCCTGGACTCCACTAATGCTTATGGCACTATGCAAGAACTACGGTTTTAATTTTATGTGGAACAAGTATGACATTGACCACTCATGACTGTCGGACTACTGGATGGTGTGGTCTGAGATCCAAATGTACTCTACAGTAAAGTGAATGTATATTGTGTGGGACTTTGGAAGCATCAAAGGAAATCTAACAGAATCTTTCTGAATAAATAAATGTGGAGGAAAGCAAATTAGCTCTATAGCATAATGTTAAATGCCTTTGCTTTATTCCATTCCTGTAATTTGTTTTTGATGCATCACAATTTTTGCATTGAGAAGTAGTAAGTATCTGGTATACTTGCTGGGGGTTAGAGAGGTTGAATTGAAAGCTGCAAGAAGATCCACTGAGGTATTGGTTTCTGTTAAAGTGCTGAATCCAATGAAAACTATGGAATGAATCCATCAGGGGATTATATCTACTTACAATCACCAGCAAGTAGAGTGCAAATAATGTTTCTATTCAGATTGTAGGGTTTTTATTTAGAAATTAACAACCTGCTAAAATTGTTAGATCAGTGTGTTTCCTAGCCCTTTTGTTGTCTGATACTTGCAGAGAAGGCAGCTGCCCCTATTTATTACTTGTGCATGTTTTCTAGATTCTCTCTACCAGTTTCAGGGTCCAATGGCATGGTACGCTTGATTTAGAAGTGTTGTAAGACCCAGCTTAGAGGAAAATTACGTGGTGATGAAACATTCAAGACAAGCACCAACAAAATCTGGAAAAAAAAAAATACAAAATGGAAGAATATGTTGCATATAAAATTCATATGTTTTTAGAAAATGTTAATCGACTGCCTACATTGAAAATATCTAGATTATCTGGTGAGGCACAAGTGTCTTTTTGGTGAATTACAAGACCCTGTTCACAGTACCTTTTTATTTTGCCAGACCTTCACTATGCCAGCTAACGTCTTCCATGCTCGTTGCCTGCTCCAGCCTGAATTCTTTTGGAAAACTTAAATGAAAGTTGTTCAGCTATTTCTCAGAAGGAGATCATTAAAATAAAAAAGGTTTTTTCCTCTTAAATTCTCTAAACAGTTTGGCCAGAAAGCTTTAGTTCTTTCATACTTTGGAACAAGGACTTGAAATTTGGCAGACTTGTTACCTGTTGCATCCTTAGATATGCCTGCTGCTGCGCTGCCTGTGAAAATTTATCCAAATATTTCCAAGTTAAACTAAGGTTTCTCCAGGCCCTACTGTGCTAAAGTTTGACAGATAAATTTTTTGTAGTTCCCATTTGCTCCAAGCAATCTTAGTTCTAACCTCGGTCAGCAGCGGCTAAGTGAGACTTTCTCTGTAATTGTTTTTCCCTTCATCCAGAAGGCTCTAAACCTCCCAGACCAGAAGCTGAGTAAAGAAGCTGTCGGTAGGTCCTGGGGTGGCTGCTCCTTGAGCCTGGCCACAGGAGGAGAGAAGCAGTGGCCTGGAACACCAGTTTGAAGTTGGGCCTGGCAGCTACAGCAAGGTGGAGGTCGGAGATGGTCAGGGCGGAACACGTGGGGACAAAGATCAGAAAAGGGTGAGGACAGAAAGCCCTGCGCTACAAAGGCCTGTTCCTCCAGTCCCTGATTATTTCTTGGGCTTCCAAAGCGTCCGTGTCCATTTGCTGTTACTAAATAGCCATAACGAGCAGGCACAAAACAGGCAACTTAAGTTCTTCTGGTGGTGAGGACAGCAATGTTTTGTTTTTCTCATTAGAAATTACTTTCTTTGCTCAACGGTCAAAGGTCTGATAAGGCAGTTGAAAAGTTTTAACTCTGTTGATGAACTGTAGATTTCGGTGCTGAAGGAGATGCTGTAATGCAGGCTCTGTGAGGCAGCACTGTGGGTGTCGGTACAGCTCCATATGTTCTGTTACCTGTTTTTTTTCTTGGGGAGAGAAGAGGGAATCAATTTAGGAAGTTGCACACATATTAAAGAATGCTAAGATTGATCATTCAGTAAAAACAAAAATTAAGAAATTTCAGAATTAAAGTTGTCTTACATATCAAGGCACATCATGATACACGGTCACATAACTGTTTTTCCACCACTTTTCTGTCTGATTCAGTGCACAGGCTATACAGTGGTCTCCTAGCCAACCACGGTCTTTCAGGGAGGGTGTTGTCTGTACAATCCTTACTTCTTTTGCAGCATCAGTTGTACTCTGCATGGTGAGAAAGAAAGGCAACGTGAAGATCAAGTAAGGGTCTTTCTCAACCTGCAGAGTGGTGCTCAGAGAACTCGACTCTGTCCCTGCCTGTACCCAAGTTCTTCTATGTAATATAAGCTACACAAAATAAATAATTTGTATGAAGGGTGTGCTCTCCATTTTGTGTAGGCTTGAGTTTAAACCTAGGACTTATTCTGAAAAAAGTGCTGGGCATTCACAGTTTTCACTGAAGGTTATGGACATTCGGCTTTGAATAGATAAAATGCTACAAAATGCAAAGTTCCCTGAAAGAAAAAAAAAATCAGGAATTCATTTCTTTAATTAGACCACCACAAATTGGAGGGCACTTGTAATCTATCAGCTACAAAAGGGGAATAATAAACCCAGCTCATTTTGCTGGAATGTTACGAATATAAACTCCTTGAAATAGAGTTTTCAGATGCTGGTTTATTCAGGTTTAAAAAAATAACTCAGACCCTCCTAGGGAAATTAATACTTAGTCTTCAGAATGAGGTGTGAATATTGTTTGGGAAACAAGGGATGGGGCCATGTGTAGAGCAGCGAGGTAAAATAAGCCTCTAGAGGAATCTCAGTCAGATACTGTTCATTCAGTGAACAGAAAGAGAGAGGCCTTCATCATGTGTGATCGTACCATTGTAGCCCATTTTTGATGCATATTCACAAGAAAGCTGAATTAGTCCCATGGGTTATCTTACTTTGGACATTTCCTAGTTTTGAGATGCTGCTTTTGTAATTTCAGTCATTTCTCGATGTAACACAGTGCAGTATAGTACATGCTATACATAGAAACATAAATTGTGTAATACATGCAAGTAATGTAACTTCAGTGTGCTTCAGACTCATGCAGTTAGCACCAGAGTTCAGGCATGCACTGAGTTAATTTCAGTACATATTAATTCCAGATGGAGTAAAACTCTTAAGTTTCTAAAGTTAAAAGGCGTCTCCCGCACCAACTGTCTGATAGACTTGCCGCTTGGCATTTGCATTTAAAACTAAGCACTTAATTTGGTTCCATTTTGAAATCAAGGGCAATTTTTTTTGCTTGGCTCCACTGGGAAGAATATCAGGCTCTGCAAGTGGAAATTACATTCTTCCATCAATCCAGTAGCATGCAGTCCGGAGTATTCCCCTCCTTTGCTGATTGAATCTAACCTACAGAATTTTGAAGTTGCCTGTCAAAAAGCTCTTTCCTGTAATTTTAATAAAAATCTACTCCTGCTGGTTTAGGGAATATGACATTATTGAAGACATTATATATGACATTTGAAATAAAGAATTGGAAGGAACATGTCAGTTTTTACTGGGTTTAGTTTTAAAAGGCATTTCCAAGGAGCATGAAAACGTTCTGTGAGAAGATAAAATCAGGAATTTTTAATTCTATCTTTTTTCTCTTTTGATCCCTATAGTTGACAGTAACAGCTAAGTTTTTATGGACAAAATAGTGCTGCACATGAGGAACATAACATAAATACACAAAAAATTAGAGAGGCAGGTGAGGAAGTACGAAGTTTTATTGTAGTGAGGTAGGGTGGCTGTATTTCTCACAGTTGGTACTGATTCACCCAATGCTATTTTTTAAGATTTTCCTTTTGGGAAAAAAGCAAGAGTCAGTTCTTTCATTAAAAATTAACATCTTGCTTGCGTCCTTGTTCAGGATCTGTGAAGCAAGCTGTATCAGAGGGAAAATCCCTGCTGTTAGAGTGCTGTACCAGTTCCGTGTTGTACCCGTGTGTAGCTGCAGTGTAGAAACACAGTCTGTCCACTAGGTTCATGCAAACAAGACTGAATGTGCTAATGAAGGATTGCTAGACCATAAAGAAAGTCTGTCTACTCAGTATCAATTACCTTCTTCAGCAGAGTCTTTAATTTCAAAAATTTAGCCTATGCAGTTTCATTTTTTGTTTATATTTTCCCCTTCCCACTGCCTCCCCGGGACTCACTTGTGAATAAGCACAGGCAGTTTCTCTCAGACAGCTTGGGCTGTTCCGTAAGCAACATCCATTCACAAGCTGTGTGCTGAAAGGCAGCTGGATCTCTGCTTTGATTAAGGTAAACAATGTGTCAGGGTGCCTTTAAGCTGAATTTTGAGTGGCATGAAAGTCAGCTGGAAAATTGAAGTTGTGATGATACACATTAAACCCTGAATAAAAATGTGGCTGATGCATCACCCTGCAGAGGTGAGCAGCTGGAGCTGTTGTCCCGTTCTGCCTGTCTTTTCCTCCAGGTGGTTGTAAGCAATGACACTTCAGTCTCACAGTGTCTCAAACAGGTAATTTTCCAGCCTTAGCTGTCCATACCCCTGCAGCACACACAGTGATGAAGAAGCGTGCCGTGCCATAGTTCAAGAACTGATTGCTCACGCTCTGAACCATACTTAAGGAATGTGTTCAGCCAGAAGAGTTGAGCAATATGCATCCCCGTGCCTGGGGGTAGGGAGGAAAGAAATGTAACTGCTCACAGTAGTGACCAGATAAAGGGCAGACTCTGCACCTTGGAGCATTGCTCAGTGTACCAATGTGGTGAGAAAAGCCTGTCTGGAATTCGTTAGGGCAGGGGGACCGGAAGGAAAGAGGAAGCAATTGTCTCTTTCCTTGCAGTCCAAGTGCAGGCTGGGGATCTGTCTATTGACAGCCAGAGAAGGAAGGTGGAGGATGCCACAGGTTTCCCTCTGGACCACTCTGAGATCACGAGTGCCCATCCAAAGAGCGAAGTTCCCCATAGAAGGCAGTTGTGGCCACTTTCTCTTTAAAATCCATTATTGCTCGGTGTAAAATACAGGAACAGCCCCGGGAGGAAGAACCTCTGGCAGTAAATGCTCAAAGCAATGGGCTTTAAGGTCATCTTACAACGTCCCTTGGATTCTTCTGCACTCGGAGACAACAAGGGAAGAAGGAGCCCTAGCTCACACTGATCACAAACGTTTGCTTGCTCCTGGGATATATGCACCTGAACCTCTGAGGCCGAAGGAGCTGGGATTCCCCTCCATGCGGGTGAAGCTGCTTCGCTGTTAGCCAGTGCGGTGTGCAGGAGGCGGTGGTGGTCCCAGCAGCATCTGTTAGGGCTGAGCTTTACCCTGTTCTTCAAGAAGACATACTGAAGGTGCCCACCTGACAAAGAGGACTCTGGACTCTAGGTTCCCAGGTTATAAAAACGTTCATCTGAAGCTGTGTAGGAAGGACATAGGCTCCCAAGGGGGCTGTGCTGCCCATGACCCCAGTGCTCATTCCCTCACTGGCTGCTTCTAGATGTCCTCTTGCTTGTCTTTCTGGGCACCGTGTATGTAAACAGTGCAGGGAGCCAAGCACCCGACACAGAGGTCCCTTCTGCGAGCCAGGAACCTTAAGCTAGGCTTACAGGATCTGCATACCTTATAGGCTCTAGCCTTAAACAGTTGTCTACTTGGAGAGTCAGGAAAATTTGTCCAAATTAGATCTAAAGTAGATTAGCTAAACCATGTTAAAGCCTTGTGTACATGTACTCATTCATGATTCATATGATTTCTACTTAACTTAATTTACCCAGCTAATGAATTAAAGCAAATCAAATTAAGTTTACTTTAAATCTGAACAAGAATGCCCAGTGTTCGCGTAGGGAGTTAGGCAGCTCTAATAACCTAAATTCCCATACCTAGCTGACACATGAAAACTAGTCTGAAAATTCCTGCACAGAAAAGTCCCAAAATAGTTTGCTATATATTCTGGGATTTATACAAAATCTGAACACCTTTTCTCACTCTTAACATCTTTTCTAAACTGGGGTTAAAGGCTAACTTTGCTCTAGTCCAGGTCAGATTCCCAGTAAAAGCTGTAGCTGCATGTCTACAGGAATCCCAAAACCAGAAAAGGTGGGGGGAAGAAAAAAATGTAGCTGTCACTTAGTACATGCTCTTCAAGTCGTCATGGTCCTCAGCATTACTGTGAATACGCTACCTCATATGTGAGGCACGACATGCCTTCTGCCCTTCCCACTGTACCATGCCACACTTGTGCTACCAACCCTCTGCTGAACCACACTCTCACAGCGCAGTCACCATCCCTGCTGCCTGGAGGAGGAACAAGGCTAACAAGGAAAAACAGGCAAAAATGGGCTTGTAGAATTAAGCTGACATGTAGGATCTGTGATCCATAGCAACTGGCAAAGTTAGCTATGTGTTTGTGGGTAGTGGTGATTCAACTTTTTCCTTATTATTGGTGTGTCAGGCATGTTCTGTCTGAAGCAACTCTATTTTTGTATAAATTTACCATACATACACCTTTTCTACATTCACTTTTTACTCCAGTTTGGCAGGCTGCATTCTTAGAACTTGCATTAAACATTCATGAAACCTTTTTTCAATATTTTACCTCTCAGATACTTTTTTGTCTCTTGTGAATAACTGTCACTGAGATATTGTTTTCGTGGTGAATCTGAACTCTTTCTTGGCTCATTTTTAATTCCTGCTCAAAGGTTTGCAATTTGAAAGTAGTCTGACAATGAGCAGAACCTAATCTCTATCAGTAAGAAGGGAGATAACCTGGTGGGGTTTTTTTTTCGCTATCTTAGGGTCCTGATGAACACCAAGCAGTCCAGAGCAGAGGTGTGTCCCAGATTGCAGTGAAGCCAACATATAGGCTGCTGCAGTGAGCTGCAGAACAAGAATGTTTGGGACTACATTCAAGGAGGCACTTAGGCAGCTAATTCCCAAATTATGTATTTAAAATATCTTCATCATTCAACTGCTCAATCGTGGAAGCACCTAATTCCTTAACCACCTACTCTTTCAGGTTTATATTCTTGGGGCTGTTTCAGGTGCACTCTGCACCTCCCTCAAAGTTGCTCAGGTTTTTGTAGGGTCAAACAGCTCATTGCTTAATGTGCATCTAAAACTCACCAGCACAGATTAACTGGGCATTTGTCTGCCCCAGTTTCTTAGAGTTATGATGGTTGTGCTAGAGGCCATCTAAAGGAAAACAAGGTCTAGATTAAACAGCATTTAGGTGCCTGCAAAGTGAACTCTGATACACCTTTTTTTAAGCATCTGGTCTCTGAGTGCAGTGCCCAGAAACTGAAACCCTTAACTGGATTCCATTTCCTATGATGACCCTGCAGGCTTTCCTCTGGGAGCAGAGTTCCAAGATTCATCATGCCAAAGGTGAGACCCAAGAACCACCAGCTAAGCCTAGAGCCTCTCTCTAGGAAATTCAAAATACATGATAGATTTGAACTCGCGCTCAGCTGGAAATGCTGGGTATTTGTTTTGCTTTAAACTATCTTTTAATTGAAGGTAGAAATAACCTGGAAAAAAGTGAGTAGATGGCAAGACTTCTTTCTTCTCAGGAAGCAACCCCATCAACAGTGAGAATGTGAACAATGACATGTTGGGGTGTGCGAGCTGTGCAGACCTGGGGGAGCCCATCCTCTTTCACAGATCCCAGGTGGAATTAAAGAGAGTCTGGGAACTTGCAGGCTGAAGGGAGGCTGGTTTTACGTGCTGTTGAGGTTGAGTAGCCACTGGCAATAGAGGGGTTTGAATCACATTTTCAGGCTACCCATCTCGTCTGCCCAAGTTGTGTTTTGCTTCTAACCACAGGCATCACATGGAGTTGCTAAGAGAAGAAATAACCCATTGGTTTTTAGGTCCCTGCTTTGAGCCACTCTTTGGTCCTAAGTCATTCTGTGTGACGGCTGAAGCGAACCCGGCGCATCACCGGTGGGGGCCTGCGGCCGCCACACCAGCACGCGGGGAAGGGCAGGGCGTGCCCGGCCCGCAGCAGTGTCACACAGACCGCTGCGGTGTCTGAAGCTCCGCGTTTCTTTGGAGATTGGTTCTTCACAGGTCTTACATTCAGCAAACAGAAGAAAAAAGACCTTTTTTTCTGCATTTGGCATTTATAATAAATAAAATCTCCTGTTGTATGAATTTTAACAGTATCAGGTCAGCTCCCACTCTTTCAGTCCTGAGAGAGCAAACACTTGTATCAATTTTTTACTCCCTTCCCAATTCACCTTCTTCAAGATGAGTCTTGGGCTAAGACTTTTTAAAGTCATCTTTAGGTTCCAGAGAAAAGGCCTATAAAATGAAGTCATTAGTATCGAACTTGTTATCAAGTAATTATTAGAACTGCCAAGTACAGTATGATAGCAACAAAACACCCAATATTTCACACGTGAAATGTGGCGATCTTGCATTGTGCTAGCTCAGACAGTAAGGACTTCTGAAACCAGTTACAAAAGTTTCAAGTCTTTACAGTAGAGAATTTCCCCTTGAGAGAAGGTTTCCAGTCTGCCCGAGGGTTAGTTTATATGTTTAAAATGTTCTTATCAAATGTGCTATTTGTCTGCTTGGTCACTGATGTTAGGAAGAACAAGTTATGGGCAAACAGCAGAACATGAGGAGCCGTTCTCCATGGAGTTTTCCTTCTGCTGCCACCACTCATTGGAGTGGAAATGAAATTCATAGACTGAACAAATCTATAGGATATTAAATGGTTTATTGACCAGCAGGTCAAAACTACCAGGAAATGAAGTTGGATTAGGGTAAAACACAGACTGCAACAACAGTCTCCTTTCTCACTTTCTACTAGATGTCTATTTTTTAAGAAAGTAGAGGGTTAATTATCAACACGTTTTGAATTGGACACTACGCCTGTATCAGTGCTTGCTGATCTGGGTGTCACTGAGCGACTTGCTAAGCCTGCTTTGTGAAAAAGGCTTGTTGTTCTCTCAGCAGCAGGTAGCATCTCTGTTTTAAGGTTGGAAGAAAACAAACGATAGGAACACACTTGCTCAGCTCTTGAGCACATTTATTTAGCAACATATGTTAGGAAAGTAGCATCTTTTGCTAAAATGAAAATATTCAATCCATGTTGACAGCAGGATCTGCCAACTATGGTTTGTTGGATATTTATTACGCACACTGCCAGTAGGCAGCAGATGCCTATGTTTCTATTACTGACAACTCCGTGAAAAAAAAGACAAAAAGGCTTAAATGGGACCATAATGTACTGAAGCATCTCTTCACTTATGTGGTAATTTCTTGGCTTAACTAGAATTCTAAACATCAGGCAACATGTCAGTATACCTATACCCCCAGTTCAGTGCTGAATTTTTAGGTCATTTTATTATTTTCTGCTAATTGGTTTGCAACTGGCAGACTTTGAAGTAGTGTATTTTTTCGCTTATCATACAAGCTGGAGAAGTGCCCAAAGCGTATTAGCTCATCAGCCAGCCATTTGTACCTGCTGCTCACTGTCTACTACTGCTAAATATATGCTAATGATGCTATCTGAATCTTGGGAGGACCGGGATGAATTTGTAAATTGTGCTTATGCCAGGAAAATGAATGCTACTTACAAAGATGACAAAGAAAGCAGCTGCTTTTAGATGAGATGAATCACCACATTACATATTACTCTCGGGTAATAAATTATTTTTTCTCTCTTGAATTTATTTTTTGGAAGCATGTGGTTATATGGCAACTGTAGCATGTGAGAAACCTTTCAAAGCCTTCTGAGATGGAATAAAGAGATAGTATCAGATTTATTATTTTTTAATAGACTTATGTTTAAATACATACAATTCTGTTATAATGTTGATATTTTAAAGGTCTTTTCACGTATGGTGTCCTAATTAGAAGACTGCAGCCTCTAAGTATTTTATAAGGGTTTTTCCTTTCTTTTAGTTATTAATTACAAGGGTCTTNGCACACTGCCAGTAGGCAGCAGATGCCTATGTTTCTATTACTGACAACTCCGTGAAAAAAAAGACAAAAAGGCTTAAATGGGACCATAATGTACTGAAGCATCTCTTCACTTATGTGGTAATTTCTTGGCTTAACTAGAATTCTAAACATCAGGCAACATGTCAGTATACCTATACCCCCAGTTCAGTGCTGAATTTTTAGGTCATTTTATTATTTTCTGCTAATTGGTTTGCAACTGGCAGACTTTGAAGTAGTGTATTTTTTCGCTTATCATACAAGCTGGAGAAGTGCCCAAAGCGTATTAGCTCATCAGCCAGCCATTTGTACCTGCTGCTCACTGTCTACTACTGCTAAATATATGCTAATGATGCTATCTGAATCTTGGGAGGACCGGGATGAATTTGTAAATTGTGCTTATGCCAGGAAAATGAATGCTACTTACAAAGATGACAAAGAAAGCAGCTGCTTTTAGATGAGATGAATCACCACATTACATATTACTCTCGGGTAATAAATTATTTTTTCTCTCTTGAATTTATTTTTTGGAAGCATGTGGTTATATGGCAACTGTAGCATGTGAGAAACCTTTCAAAGCCTTCTGAGATGGAATAAAGAGATAGTATCAGATTTATTATTTTTTAATAGACTTATGTTTAAATACATACAATTCTGTTATAATGTTGATATTTTAAAGGTCTTTTCACGTATGGTGTCCTAATTAGAAGACTGCAGCCTCTAAGTATTTTATAAGGGTTTTTCCTTTCTTTTAGTTATTAATTACAAGGGTCTTTTCAGCAACAGTGAGCAATGTTTGGCATGTCAGAAATCCTTATGTATAAAATATATCCAAAGCAACGGAATAATATGAGAGCAAATTAAGGCAATTTGAAATTCCAATGTGATGTAAAATAATGCAGTCTCTGTTAAATACGTTTGGTATGAAAGAACAATTTAAGCTAATTGTAAGTACAGCTGGAGTTTGAAATTGTTTTAACATTTTTGAAAGATGATTAAGACATGGAAATAACTGGCTGAAAACTTAGGTACTGCATTTGACAAAGATGCAGATAGGAGTCGGAGTGAGGAGCAGAGGTGGGGATTATTTCGGAAAGCACTGCAGTTCCCCCTTCTTTGGTATTTCGGGGGTGCCAGGGCAGGGAATGCCCTTCCAAAGCACTTTTTCACACACTATCCTATCCCCCCAAACTAAACCAGGAACAGAACAGGTGAGGAGAATCGGTCAGAGACACAGAGCAGGTACTTGGGCCATCCCCCCCGAAGTCGGCGATGGGCACCCCAGGACACTGCTCTCCCCTCGCCTGGCCTCCCCTCCTCCCAGGCTCAGCAGCTCCCAGTGCCTGCCAGTGCTGCAGGCTGGGCTGGGAGACAGAGTCCGGGCTGGGGGACTCCTGGGGGGTCTGGAAATGAACCATGCTGTCGCCCAGGCCCAGAGCTGGTGAATCACCGGGAGCTGGGCTGGCACCGGGGACAGGGTTGCTGTCTCATGGGAAGGCCAGCAAACACAGCTCTAGTTTTCAAAGCCTGTTCCCATGAAGTGTCCAAAACATGCTGGGCCAGGCAAACTGATCAGATGATCTTGTAAAATCCTTTTCTCCAAAGTCTTAATACTTTCTGAATAAGTCATAGAATTCTATTTCATATGATAAACCACTGGAATTAGAAACTTTTTTATTTGCCCTTGTTAGGGATGAAACAACATGAAAGGACCTTAAAATATTTATATTTAGCCACAAAAAAAATACTTATCCAAAAGCAATGGCCTAAAACATGTGCAGGAGGTGTAACTGAGAAATGCAAAGAACATCTAAAGTAAACTTAGGACACCAGGTTCTGCAGGGGATATTGCAGCCCCCTGAACATCCCAGACCACGAGAGCACCACGACAGCTTGCGGTCATCTTAGCCCACAGTCATTCTGGCCATAGGAGCTGTGCTTAACCTCTTAGACACAGCACTGACATTCACTGCATGGGTTTTAGTACCCAGCAGCTTAAAAAGAAAAACTGAGCTTTCCCAGTCCCTGCACATACATCACCACTGGATGATGACACTGTGAAGTGTTTCAAGTGCTGGGTGAACGTGTTGCTATTAGAGAGTGATTACAGAAACGCAAGCATCTCCAGAGACAACAACACTGCTGTGTAAGCCTGTAGCCCTGCAATGTGGTATTGCCCTCTAGCAAGAGGCCATGAGCTCTGTAGTGAATTTGCAAGGCCTCAGGACTGGGGCTTGTTAGGCGTGCTCTGCCTGAACCGCTCTTGACCTGCCCGCAGCTCTGTTTTACTTTGTTTAGCCGTGACAGACAGTGATTTCTCTAATTGACCAGGTGTCTGGCTAATTTGTTCTGCTTTTATTTATCCTTGCATGGTACAACCGTCATTTTATATAGCTGGCAGTAGCAAGAGGTGATGTCAAATGAGATGTTTAAGACTCTGACACAGTGATGCAGGGCAGAGAAATAGAGGCCTGGTGCCACAGCAGAGGATTTGAGAAGCGGAGACACGGGGTGCGTCACAGAGGTGTACAGGGATGGAGTGATGAGAGATGGGGCACAGGCTTGGGCGCTGGAGACAACTCATCAGGGGTCAGTTTTAGAAATATGGACCCGTAGCTGGACAAAACTGGTTTTAGGCATAACAAAGAGAATAAAGAAATAATATCTAACATACATAAATGGTACCATATATAGTAAATACATTTGTAACATTGAACTGTAGACCAGCAAAAAAAAAAGAAAGGTGTAAAACCGTGTTGGCAAACATAAAAAAATGATCCCAAGTGCATCTCATGGGAGGAAGAAGAATCCAGCACCACAAACATCACATTCTTTACAGTGAGGGACTCCAGGGGCTGATGGTCAACACTGTTGTCCTCTGAAGTAGTACAAAGCTCCTGAAGGTCCGGAGGAGCAGCTTGCCCACTGGCGAGCATAACTCCAAGGAAAGGGATAGAAACTAATAAATATACGCATTACAATTTTATTATTGCTATTATTGAGACTTTTGCTGTACAGAAGTGCTCTAACTGCATTATTAGTGTTCTTTTTCCTGCAATAATAACATCTAGTCTAATTGTAATTCTTGAATTAGGCTGTTAGGGTTTACATTATAGTAACAATAAATTCTTGGCTTTATGTATGTATATGGCATGCTTCCTCTTTGCCCACAAAGAAGATTTTAAGCGTAATGATGTGTTATTTCCTGCACAGAAGGAAAGGAAATGTTTATTGGCACCTCAGGAGTGCCTAAACCAAGGCAGACAAGCCCTCCGAGCTCATTGCCCCAGTACCGACACTGCCTGCATGGTTGCACTGAAGCTAGCACCCTCTAAAAGCGATTTGCCAGGTCACATTTTCCTTTCATAAATTCATTTGCAGACACTGTTTCCTGACAAAACAAGACGTTGCCAGTCATGAGGCACCCCGGAAAGCCATGGCTATTGCTCAGTTTGGGGGCTGTGGGGTGAGCCCCTGCCTCTTGCCAAATCCTGCCAGTCCCACCCCTGGCCCAGGTCTGTGTCTCTGATCTCTCTGGGTCATCCCCACCGCTGGCCATGGACCCTGGCCCATACCAGCATAAAAGTTGCAGGGGAAAAAAAGGCATTTAACTTCAGTCATGTGGACTGGGGGGTGGGAGGTAAGCAGGCATGATAATAACCATGTCAATCCTTATCTACAGGAATGGGAGGACAGGGATTTACAGCCATGGGAGCCACCTGGCCTTGACCTCAGAAGACAACATGTTTTGTCTCTTCCCTGGTTGTGCCTCAAAAGCTGTTATCCACATCAGTATCTCAAGGTAAAAATATGACTCTCTTACCAGCTGAATTCATGTCAGGGTCACCGAAAGGAAACGTTGACCGTGTCTGAAAGACTTGTACTTGGGAAACAATGTGTTTATATATTAAACTGAGTTCAGCTGTGAAAAATACTACTGTGCAGCTGTAAACATCAGAGGACCAGAGCACTGCTTGAAATGTCAGGGAACAGTGGAAAAATCCTTACAGCTTTGGCAGAAGAAGATGGATGTGAGAAGAGAGGTTTTCATTACAGATACTATCTGATGGTAGTTTTACCAGGAAATAACTGTATATTTATATTTTTGAAGGCAGGTTTCCAGTCTAATAATACTAGTACTGCTGTCTGCTGAGAGTTGCTGTGTCTGTGAGAGCATCACACGCTGAGTGACTTGCCATGAAGGAAGAAGTGTGCTGCCATGCAAAGTGAGGGCTTTGCTCAAATGGAACAGATCAGCTCTTCTGTAGGTACGTGGATAGGAGCACGCACATGTAGCGGGTGCAGAACAAGCTTGCAGTGAAATAAGCCCTTATTTTTTATTGCCTTTTCTGTTGCCTGAAATATCAGGACCACGATTGCAAGTTATGAATGCCTGTATAGTTACATATGTATCCATCCATTCACATTCTTTCTCTGTAGTTTGAAAATAGCTGCTCATACAAAATAAATTCTTGTGCATAGTAATTGTCACCAGCAGATGTGCCCCATTCTGACTACTAGCTGCTCCGAATGAAATATCCTACTGCATACCCACTGCACAAGTCAAGTTTTCTTTTTGTTTTCCTCCAAATAGGCACATAGTTTAAATTTTGTACCGATTTGCAGTTTCCTAGATTCAGAAGTTAATTACACAAACCTATACACTTGCCGTATGTTCTATACACAGTGCTTTGAGAAAGTACCAGAATGAACTCTAATAGTTTCAGAATCTGCATGGACTGTAGTGGGTTTTGATGTATTTCTCAAAAAAATCCACTTGCATTAGGATTTGATGCAAAGGACTAGAATACATGTCATCTAGCCTGAAATGTGTGATTTGCATCTATATTAACTTTAGAGAGGTTTACTCTCTGAATTGTTTTTCCCTGAGACAAAGGAAAATTCAAGTCTATCCTGCTGAATTATCAGTAATTTGATTTAAAAATGCAATACTAAATGTAGTATTATCCTTGTTTGGGATTTAAATGAGGAGGTTAAGAACAAAATAAGAGATATTTCCCAGCATTACTCCTAATATAACAAATCCTTTCTGTTATGGCCGATATGAATGTATTTTTTTTTGCTTACCAAAATGGCCCTCCAAATCTGCCTTTATTTGGGTCCTATTAGTGATTTCCTAATCTAAGCAGTGGGTAAAGTTATCATTGAGTTGAAATTTATGTTTTAACTAAGAGACACATAACCGAAATAAAAATGCTATCCTCTGTCCTTCTTGGGAATCTAATTCAAGGCAAGTGGTGTAAATGGCTTCCATATATTTCCATTAGCTTTGAAAGACTCCATCCCACACCCTAAATTTTAAAGCCCTAGTGCAGTTATTATAAAAGAAGCAGTATTCATAAATGTAGCAACTAACACTTGAAGAAAAGAAACTGAACAACAATTCATAAGGTATGTGCAAAATCTTTCTCAGCTACCTTTCAGGACATAATGGGTGGACTTGAATACCCAAAACTGCATGTGTTTTTCTCCAGTTGCATTACTTACTCTGATAAAAGATTTCACCTCTTCCTTCCTTGTATTTCAAAAGTGGTGGCATATCTGGTGAATTTTTCAAAGAAAGACAATTACTTAAAAGGTATCCATCAGTAAGAAAATTTGTATTAGGTGAAAAAATAAGTATTTGAATCTCCGTTAAAACAGAACAGAATTTGTTCTGAACCAAAGATGGGCCAGAGAGTTGACACCACATGGTAACGCCAAGTAAATCTAACATGGAATAGGATCCTGGATTGAGATGTTGATATCCCAATCCATAAAGCCACAACTGAGATGCATGGGGGTATGAAGAATGGTGTGATGAAAACAGATTACGCCTTACCATTCCACTTCATTGCACTGCTGAGTTAGCCTCACTAGTCTGTACTAGCCAGATATCTAAGGGGATATCAAGGAGGTGAGGTTTCAACAGTAATCTATTGCACATATGCATAAGCAGAGTTTCTTTAAAAACAGCAGCTTTCCAGGACCAAATACACAGCTGAAGTGTATTTTCTTGGGTTGGAGGCAGTCCAAAAAAATTGGGATCCACCTTCAACAATGCAGAAATCTCGGGCTCTGCTCAATAAGCCTGATTTCGCTCTGCCTGTGCGTCACTGTAAGAAGGCAGCAAATCTGCTTCTGGTAAGGGAATCAAGGTCAGACTCATATGAGCCAACTCCAGCTCCAGCAGCGTAGCTGTGGATGAAGCACAGCATTATAACTGATGGAAAAATACAAATGACAATTTGTAATTTGTAATGTATTATTCTACCTATTTTGCACTGCACAGACCCCATTCCTTACATCATTGTTAAAATTATTAATAGGCATCTTAATAGACAAAGTGAAGGTTGGCATTTGGAGCAAGAGAGGGAGGTCCCATTGGAGGCTGAGTTGACCGCACTGTGCTGCCTTGCTGTCCACCTCCTCACCAAGGCTAGTGTAAGAAAGCTGCCAGATATGTTTAATTGCTAATTTACTAAGTGAAATGTTTTATTATTGATACTTTCATCAAGAATGTACACTTCCAATATTTGTTCCTCTCAAAATAACTGTTCTTGGAAACATCTGTTGTTGCTATAAGTAGAACAAATGAACTAAGACAACCAGATACAGCAGACTGGAGCGGAGCCTAAAGTATGTGATGCTTTTAGTTTAAACTGTGCTAAACTAAAATGTGTTCTTTTTCATGGCAAAATAAAAAAGAAAAATATGAGGTCTTCTCTAATGTTCTGGGAACATTTTAGTGGAGCTTAAATCTTGCAGGGACTAGCAAAGATTCTGTACAACTGACCAGTTTCCTGCATTAATAGACTGGCTGCTGTCCAAAGTGAGCCTCCCTATGAAAATAGACACAGTTTTAAAGAGATTACTCAGCAAATTCTTATTTTTTAACAATGAAATGAACAGTATAATCAAGAAACACCTTCCCAAATCCTTGCAGTGTTCGTGTTACAATAGCAGACAACAGTTTATGAGGGAAAATTATAATTCACAGACACCAGTAATAACTAAGCTGGGTTCCTGAAAAAATGTACAGTTATTTCAAGGGAATTTATGTTTTGTGTGTTGAATACTAACAGTGCTCTAACTTTTAGCCTCAATTAAAGGGAAAAGCCTGAATAGTTGTGTTGTTTATGGAACATGGATTTGACTTTATATCCTGGACTGAGAATCTGTGCACGATTTGGAAAGGGACTGCAGGGGCGGAGGAGGAAAGCAAGGAAAGAAACAGGATAAAAAAAGATTCAGAGGCAGATGTTATTCAAAACCACATTCAAGGACACAGCCATAGTACATGGCTAGATATGAACTGGCTGATGAATAAGTTCATTGCTCCATAATGCCTGTTAAGAAATCACATTTTATTCCTGCCAGAAGTTGCTTACTTCCCACAAAGATATTTTTACTTAAAGTTTTTCTCACTTTATAATTGCTGATATAAGAAGAGATGAAAATAAAGAAGTAGGAATCTTCCTTTGTTGAAGTGGCTGGCAATATCTTTGAAACTAAAAAAGTTAAATGCTCAGAAACCTTGGAGGAACTAAGAATCTGAATCTGAATTTTTCAGATGGAAGTTCCCAACCGAAACCCAAATCTGAATGCTTCTTGAATTTTGCACACTTGAAAACCTACTTTGAATGTTTAATAATGTGTTTGAGGATCACTTCAAATTAAATGTGCAGAAATATCATAGTGCTCAGCTGTGTTGTGCATTAAACAAGGTGCTAGAGGGAATAATTTTATATAAAGGCAGGTAAATTTCTGTATGTCTCACATTAGGCAATTTTTTGTTTTCTCCCTCATTAGCAAAGCCCAGTTTTGCTTTACAACACATAGTTGTATCATTTTAGGTAACTCCTGCTCTTAAATTTGAAAGATAAAAATTACAAAAGTGATCTAATATTTACAGCTAATTGCAAACACATTCATTATAGATTTTAAAACCTGATATTTGCTCTATAAACTCATAGTGCCAGTGCTGAAGTTATTACTGGAAAACTAGATACTTTGGCATGTATTTGTAAGAGACATTACTAAATCAAAACAGCTCCAGCCAAACTTGGACGCTGCATTAAACAGCATTTTGATGTGCTCAAGTTGGCATAAGAAGAAATTCTTTTGGCTGCTTCCTAGCTGGGGGAAGTGAAAAATAATGCTAAAAAACTGCATAAAACTGTATGCTAAATGCAAAAATCTCTGCCCTTGCAGGCAGAGATGCTCTCTTAACTCCTCTTACTCTGCTCCTTTCCCCAGGTAAAGCAGCCAGGTGTCAGGAGGAGCACAAGATGCTCCCCCATCATGTGACAGTGATCCTTCCACAAAGGGAATGAGCCGATAACTTTATTATGAAGTGAAACATGTTGCGTCACGGGGTGAGGTGCGTTACCGTGCAGGTGGAAGGGCACCGGTGGTGGCCGCAGGGTGCCAGGACATGCAGCAGGGAAGGAGAGCAGCCGTTCCTCCGGGTTGGGCCACAGGCAGAAAAGAAGTAGGTCGGTCTGACCCACCAGCGACAACCTGGTTTCAAATCAGGCAAGTTGGAGTCGAGCAGATTTGCAGGTCAGAACGGAGTTTGCCCGGCTTACGGGAAACGCTGGTCAAAATGGTGCCAGAGAAGCAATTTTTTCCCCGCTGACAGCGGCATTCCTCTCCCCGCGGGGAGCGGCGGCTGGAAAGGGGCTGTGGGACAGGGCAGCAGGGCACGGAGGCAGCGACGGCTGGCAGGTGCCTTTGGCACAGGCGCTGGCACAGCCCAGCTGCCGGGTGCCAGAGTGCTCCTGAGCTGTTCACGGAGCTGGTCCAAGCTGTTTGAAGAGAAGCAGGGGGAGGCTGCACTGCCTGCACAAACAAAAGCGAGCACGGTTGCCTGTTCCTTTAGTGTACAACTAATAAATACAAAGGACAAATAATTTCTTTCCTTAGGAACAGTTTTTTAGTTTTAACAATCGATAAGGGAAAGATCTGCAGTATAAGACAGGCCACAGTTTTCTAGCTCCAAAACACTCACACTCTGGCAAGCCACAAAAGCCTGATACAGAGGATGGATTTGTATCCCAGATTCTGTCCCAGACAAATAAAAGCTGAAGATGTTTTTTGAATTTTCCATATTCCAAAGATAAAGTATACATTACCTCTAAGTGCAACTGAAGTGAAATAAATTAATACGCAGTAGCTACAGGTCCTTTGATTTGGACCCATCAGGGAGGTAGTGCCATAGGGAAGAGTTAATATCTATACTCTATTGGTTTGGTCATAATTTAATCATAACTCCAAATGACAGGAATTTGAATATATTTCCATACATCTTATTTACATTTTGGAACGTGAAGGATGAAATTGGAAAATTATATTGCATATAACTTGAGAGATAGGTATGGGTAGATTTCCAAGTGTAGCTGAGAACAATTTCAAGCTTAAGGTTGAATAAATGAACAGAAAAAAGCAAATGCCAAGCAAACCAATTACACATTAAATTCAAACAGGGCCTTTTATGGGAGCACAAGAGTGGGGGGTCACCTCTAATGTGGACCTGGGCAGGTGAGTAGAAAAAGGCTTTAACATCTGCAAGACAATTTGGCTGACTTAGGAACGAGAGCAATCCTGCTCAGGCTTGTAGTACAGAGGCAATCATGTGGTCCCTTACACGTAAGTACTTGTTTCATGTCAATTAACAAATGCCTCACAACTTGAACTGTGCCTGATTAATATGTGTAGAGAATGCAGATTTATACAGTAAGATGCTGCAAAACAAGCAGATGTATTTTGGGCCTTAATCTCTCCACTGCTTTTTGTGATTTCCTTCTGGCCATGTACCTCCTGTGGTATCCACAGTGAGAAAGCTCCTCTGGTCGGAGCAGCGCTCCTGCGGCACCAGAGAAGGAGAAGGGAGCAAACAACAGCATTTAGCTTCTGTCTTTTCCTTGCTGTGTCCCCAGCACCAAGTAAAGCAACCTCAACCTTTAAGGCTGCGATTTGTTATCCCCTATCCAGGACACGTCATTTGGCAGAAGCAGAGTGAATGGTTGCAGGCTGGGTTACTGAGCTGAGTCAGCAATCTGACGGGTCAGAGGAACCCCCTTGCTGGCCTGAGGAGGGTGGCACACAGGTAAGAATGCCTCTTAGAAACACCTCTGCTTAGCCAACTACAGCTTCTTCACAGCCCCAAGCAGCCAGCACATTTTCGTTCTTGCTCTCTGAATTGCTTCTTCAATCTTTGGCTCACTGCTGCATGACAACACTCTGCCAGGCACTTGAAATTTCTGCCATAACCAGTTTCCTTTGAGATTACCATTATTTTCCAAATTATGGTTTCTATGTCTAAATCTTATCCCCGGAGCTCTGCACACTACCTGTAGAAAACTATGATATGCTAAGTGCTAAACTTGGCCAAGAGATAAGTTTACTCCAACTGACATCAATAAAGACCAGTCATAGTCAGGACTTACCTAAGTCCATCCTATCTGAATGCCAAAAACAATATGCCCTTGCCTAGATGAAGAATATGCAGAACTCCTTTAAAAGATCAGAAGATCCCAACCATTCAGAAACTCTTGATTCCTTGAAAATATGAATGCAGAACAAAGAATACACTGGAAATGAATACTCTCAGAAATGTATATGGCAAGGACAAAACTAAATGCTTAGGGACATGGTTTNAATCATGTGGTCCCTTACACGTAAGTACTTGTTTCATGTCAATTAACAAATGCCTCACAACTTGAACTGTGCCTGATTAATATGTGTAGAGAATGCAGATTTATACAGTAAGATGCTGCAAAACAAGCAGATGTATTTTGGGCCTTAATCTCTCCACTGCTTTTTGTGATTTCCTTCTGGCCATGTACCTCCTGTGGTATCCACAGTGAGAAAGCTCCTCTGGTCGGAGCAGCGCTCCTGCGGCACCAGAGAAGGAGAAGGGAGCAAACAACAGCATTTAGCTTCTGTCTTTTCCTTGCTGTGTCCCCAGCACCAAGTAAAGCAACCTCAACCTTTAAGGCTGCGATTTGTTATCCCCTATCCAGGACACGTCATTTGGCAGAAGCAGAGTGAATGGTTGCAGGCTGGGTTACTGAGCTGAGTCAGCAATCTGACGGGTCAGAGGAACCCCCTTGCTGGCCTGAGGAGGGTGGCACACAGGTAAGAATGCCTCTTAGAAACACCTCTGCTTAGCCAACTACAGCTTCTTCACAGCCCCAAGNTTCACCATAACAATCTCAAAACAGCTTTAATGTGCTGGGGACATCTGTGGCCAGAGACATGAAAAATGCCAAGAGAGTCTTGACACTTCTGCCAGAGATGAGTGATGGAAGAAATGAGGAAGCCCAGTATATTGGAGGGAGTTCATTTATTTCCAGACTTGCAACAAACTGAAGCTTAACATCTTTGTGAGTAGCTGGCTGTTGGCAACCAATATAAAGCTAATCTATAAAGAGTGCCCTAGGATCAAATCTCACATACAAATGCTATCTCATTAAAGCAGCTCAGCAGACCCAATGCTATCGGATTGTATCTATAGAGCAAGAATGCAGGTAGTATTTCCTTGGCTCTTCTTTAGTATCTTCGACACTGATTAAATCCTGCTTATGGTAGGCAAACAGAGCCAGCTGAGCAAAGAGCTATCACAGTCCCTCTGAAACCACTAAAATTTTATAATTTTTAAATGCTAACATAACATCTGGCATGAGAAAGCATCCACCATATAAGCAATGATCAGGCATGTCGCTGCTCAGAGACAGATGGGATCCATCCCCCCACAGACTGTGAAAGTCCTTTTTTGACAATAATTGGTTGAGATGCGATCACTTAGCTGACGGTGCATCAGACCAGATGAATGGTGACCTAAGAGCGGTCTCCTGCACCACCCCTGCTGCCAGCTCAGCAGATGCAGGTACAGCAGGACCTCTAAGGAGGGGGGGCACATCTGGAGCCCCTGGGTCCAGCTGCAGGGTTGTGGGGCAACACATCGGTAGGCTGCAGGGCTGCTCACTCCCCCTACATCCAGGCAGGGAGCAGGATGCTGCTGACTCAGGGATCCACAGGCAGCTCTGGACGGCTTAGCTGGAGTTTGTAATCTAAATCTCGCCGCATTTGTTTTGCCCACATAGCAAGGCAGCAATAAATAACCATAGCAAAAATGATAAGCCATGAATCCATCCTGTTTCTGTATCCTGTTCTCACAAGGTGGGGCAGGAGAAAGGACATAATGGAAGGGCATGGTCACAGGTGTGCAACCGGCTTTGCAAGGGCACAGAGAGCAAACACACTCACCATTGTGCACTGAGGCTGCCCCAGCGATGGGGAGGGTCAGCTGGTAACAACACCTCTCTCAGAGTATACCAAGTTAGTCAAGGATCAAACAAAACCCTCATGTTCCGTCTAATTCATACTCATTTAAAGAATGTTTCGGTGTGGTTTTGGCAATAAATGCAATAAGCTGAATTTTGAGGAAGGACGCCATAAAATGACTCTTTTAAAGGACTTTATTGGTCAGGTTTTTATAATAGCACCCAGAAGAGGTATTAAATACAGAATTAAATACAGATTATTCAAAAGAAGTTTGGCCAGTGATCAATAAAGACTATCAGTTAATGTTAAACAAAGGCTGATTTATGTAATTGTTAGCATGACTTGTGCAATGCTCCAAACAAATGAATAGAAGTCAGAATACAGCTGCCTTTTAAATCCATGCCCTAGATAGAAGACAGACACAGGGGATTTTGTGATTTGATCATGCAGAAGAAGAGTCAACTTTTGGCAATTGGATGATATTGTTGATTATGTGCACGATTTGTCGAATGTATGAGGTGTCTGGGGAGGGGAGAAGTCATTTAGAATATATATTGAATGGGTATTACAGAAATTACACAGGAGAAGCAAAACCAGCAAAAAGCGCAGAAATAAGAAAACATCCTGATGAGGAATTTGGACTTTCAGTTTCAGAACAGATTAAAAGTGCTTGTGCCCTGTTAAATGGGAATCTATAGAGAGAGATTATAAAAAATGTGGGACACACATTCATTTCAATGGAGCCACCTCTAGCATACAAAAGGCCTGCAAGCGTATTTAGAATGCAACTTCACTCTTACACAATCAGACACAGTACCCCATCGCATAAGATAGACACAATAAGATACGATTCAGCACAGAAAGACACGGACCTGTTGGAGCGGGTCCCGAGGAGGGCCACAACAATGATCAAGGGAATGGAACGCCTCTCCTATGAGGACAGGCTGAGAGAGTTGGGGTTGTTCAGCCTGGAGAAGAGAAGGCTCCGGGGAGACCGTATTGCAGCCTTTCAGTACTGAAAGGGGGCTTATAAGAAAGATGGCGGCAAACTTTTTAGCAGGGCCTGTAGCGACAGGCAAAGTTGGAAACCTGGGCAGAAAAAGACGAGGAAATGGTTGAGCACTAAATGAAATACACAAGGAGTTGGGGCCTCTCCAAGGAGTTTGCCTTGATTAGTGTAAGGAATTAGGACATGGAACATCTTCACTTCGCATTTTGTGTTGACTGCAATGGCCAACGTACATAGCAATAGGCTGACAGGTGAGATCAGTAAAAGAGATGCAAAAATAGGTGTGCTTTGAATCATAACTTATCATGCAGTGCAATCTGATAAGAGAGCCAGAGAAATCTTTGTTTCCAATTACTTCAGTTATGAAGGATTTGAGCAGAGATCCTTCACAAGGAATATTTCAGAAGGGGAGAAGTAGGGTGGGGCTCTATGACATTTCTTTGCCTATCAAAATGTAATCAAGATTGTATCACAAGGCTGGGACCGTGCAGTGCATGAATCCTTCATGCAGAAGGAAGATTAGTCAAACTTGTGTTGTCCTTTGTAATCCCACATGGAAACTCTCATAATTTTGGAAGAATAGAGCTTGACACAATGTCTCCTCTAGAGCTGCTGCTTATAAAGAATTGTGCTCCTTCCCTGCCACATATGTAATACTGACAAGACACTTTTTCTTTTATCTGGCTTAGGCTTCCCATTCTGACTTTCCTCCTTTCCACATTTAAGTGGAATTTCCCTCCCAATAGGAAATCAGTAGAAAATCTCTCAGCAGCTGGAAAAAATAATAAAAGGAGAGCATTAGAAAATTTTAATGTATGGAAGAATAAACTCCCCTTGAATCTGACTGCTAACAAAAACTTAGCTTGCAACTGCCTTCACATCCTGTTCTTGCAATGTGAGTAGGGCATGGACAATACAACAATGGCCATATGAAGAACGGAAATTCTAGTTCAGAAAAGTTTCACATTTTGAAGTTTGACTTTATTTTAAGCTGGATAAAAGCCCAAAAATTCAAATTTCTTCCTAGTAAAGCTCCAAAGCATTTTCCAGGCTGTTTGGTTTCAATATAGTATACTTTCAAAAAAGCTGTTCCAAAGGACAATGAAAACACTACATTTTTTCCATTTTTAAACAGTTCCTGTGTACCCTGTTCCCTGTATTTTGTTGCAATTGCACATTTCAGAGGAACGTTGTTCCATGAAGTCCCTCCTATGAGCTATAGACAGATCTTCTACGTCTCTTCTCATTGCTTTAGATTAGATTACCCCAAACTGT
>VZTQ01013163.1:0-21427 GCA_013400755.1 Pelecanoides urinatrix
TGCCTGGGGTTGTTGTGGCCTACTGAAGATAGGAAATTTTTCATTTTTGAGTTATATAATAGAAAATAGAGTGTATTCTTCCTGACTACAAAACCTTTAGCTGACATTTTTCCAGTGATTCACAATAGTACACAGTGGCTTCAAATGTGTCATTTTCCTTTTTTTTGGCATAATCAATTTATGTTGGGTATATATCTATGTTATATTCATACTTAGATTGCATGTCTGGAAAAAGTTACTGTGAAATGTATAAGCAAGGACTTGGTAGCAAGTTATTGATGGCAGTTGTCTAGCAACTGTCCTATTTCAGAAATGACCAACGGGGCATTTCAGTTGTGTTTTAACCATTTATAGCTTAACAAGTAATATCAAAGACAGGTAATCTGTGTCCGAAATATTGTTTAAATTGAAGAGTCTGTGTGCTTTCTTGATTTAAAGTGTTTGCATACTTATTATTGCAAACAATACTTCATGGAGAAATTGGGCAGATATAACTACTTCCTCTGAAAATATTTACTCACATTTAAGTGAATTAGGTAGTCTTCACACTAACATTTGTTATGCCTTCTTCAGATTAATATTCTATTTAAAAATTTATACACATCTTTGAAAATATTAGATTCTGAACAAATATTAAAGAATATGAGCAGAAAATGAGCTTTGAATTTATAAATGTAAATTCAGTTATTAAAACTTGTCTCATCCTATCAGAGAGCAGAAACATGCCTTGCAGCCTATTTCTCAACACAAGCTACTCGATAAGCTTTGGATTTTGAATTTTAGAGTCTTGCAGGAAAGCAGTTTGAAAGCAAGCTACAGGCCAATACTTACTACTGGAAAATATACAATAAATAATTTTAGCACTAGATGTTATCTTTGAACCCTGAAAGTACTGCCTGAGACAATAATTACATATGATTTGGCTATTAATGCAAAATTAATCATGGGAACCTTGTCAATGATAAATTAATACAAGGAAGGTTTATACTTTTCTGGATCATACCACCAATTGAAATACTGAAGTACAACTGAGTCATCAATAAATACAGAAACTCTAGACTTCCTTTTAGCCTCTTTGGTCACATCTGGTCATATCTCCTCCTTGCATTTGGAAAGTTAAGATCCTAAATTTCATAACCACAGTTACAAAGAAGTTTGCTTGGTTTTGAACAGTATGCTATTTTCTCTTTTCCACATATTTTTAACTATAATTTTTTTGAATGAAAGGGGGAAATACGTGTCACTAATTTGAACTGTGTATTGAGGCTAAAAAGCAGCCCCTGGTTTCATGGTTTCCTAATAATATATGTTAGTTATTATGTTGAAGATAAGAAATTTTCTGACTGAAGGTGAGAGAAGATCATCAGTAACATTTAAAGAAAGGAATTTTTCATGGTCAAGACGTCCACCAAAATGTGTGAGTTTGTACCAAGCATACTTGCAAGTAATAAGCAAAGTCTCATAAACACCATAATTTTTACTAATTTAAGTTTTTGCTGTAATTTTTCTATGCACTTATATTCAGGACTTTATGTTAATATAACTACTATAGGGCACAGCACTTAATTTCACTTTTTAAAAATAATCTGTGGGAAGTCCCTAGGTTTCCTCATCTTCCGTTTCAGATGTTACCAGGTTATAACAGATCAGAAAATACATTATCTAGCTAGGCCATTTAAAATTAGTTTTCATGGTTATTTTGAATCTGGTTGTGTCCTTGAAATTCCCTGATCTTCTTCATGCTTTATAAAGAGAAAGAACAGAAAAATTGTATCACTTTAGAAAAGAGAAAGAAATTCTCAATGAATTCTTCAAATTCATAATTACTAGAAGCAACCAAAATTAAGAAGTATAAAAGCTGTACTGCTGGCTTATTGCCATATCTAAATAATACCACAACAGGAAGTTGCAATTGTGTTATACAGCTGAATGAAACAAAACAAAACAAAACAAAGTAACAAAAGCATTTAATATATGTATGCATCACTAACCCTTGTGTCTGTGTTCGTTAGATCAAAAGAGATAATGATCCTCATTCACAAAAGCTGAAAAAGCCACAATTGAAATGGAGAAACACAATAATCAAGATAAATATGATTAAATTAAACTGTAAAATAAGATAAGCAATAAGAATAGTAACCATAGAACTCCATAATGTTACTCTTAGTCTGAAGGCATTTACTGGATCTTCTTTTTATTATAGAGTTAATGAAATCTATTGGAAATAAGAGTAAACTGAATTACTTTTCAATCAGTAGTTTGTGCTGTTACAGGTTTATACCTAAATGTGAATCTCAAACAAAAAGGCCATTCCACATTTGCTAGAATTATAATATAAATATCATCCCACAAATAAATTCAGGTAAAGACAATTTTCAGCTCTATATTTTATAATACCTTTATCTTTCCAAAACTTGCAGTTGAAATCCCAGATCCCTGCAACAAAACAGTAGAACAGAAAACAAATATTCTAAGTCTGCCAAAGGGGATTTGTTATTTGTAAGAGAAGACAACAGAGACAAGCCATTAGAGCTTCACTTGTAACACCCTACTTATTTCCAGTTGTTGCATTGACTCAGTATAGGTGAAATTTACATTGCAAATCAGGTATATAAGTCTGATGGTTAATAAACCCCACTGAATATATGAATGATTTTTATCTCTTCTAAGATCAGTTAAAAGATTTAATGATGGTTTAGATTGTATGCTAGGTCACTGTCCATTTAAATTTTGCTCTTTCCTAATGTCTTTGTTATTTGGCAAGGAATAGTTTGAGTAACAGAAAGATAACTTCAATAAGGAAATAATGAATAGTAAATAATAAAAGATACCTTGGAAAAATGTGGAAAAATGCCCATATAATACATTATGTAAAACACACTATGATCTTAATTATCAGAGGTTTATTTACATGATGATATAGATGCAGGAAATCTGGGTGTGATCTGAAAGTGGCTCAAGACTGTTACACAAATTGGTGAACCTTTTCTTAAAAGACTCATATTGTTTAAAGACATACAGAGGTAAATAAGCTGATTTTTATAGGCTGCAATTCTTGTGAATTTACGCTTGAGAGAATGGATTGATATGTGAATTTGGAAAGTAACCGAAATGATGCATGACCCATTCCCTGTATAAATCTAAAGTAATTATGCTTACATCTACCTAGTGCTTGAGAACTTTAGGATTAAGTACACAGTATTTATTACAAATGTTACTTTGATTATATTTGGAGTGTCTGGTGATAAGAAAGCACAGTATGGCTTTCACAAAAAAATTCACATCAAAGTTCAAAAACACAAATGCATTGTTTAGCCTAAAGAAGTGGAGACTGAAGAAGGTGTATGACAACAGTCCTTAAGTATACAGAGGAGTTTTGTGAAAAGGAAAGTAATAATTTGTTCTTTATGTGTATGGTAGATAAGGCAAAGGCTGATGGGTTTGTATTGTTGGATAGAAGCGTCATGTTAGATAGAAGAAGAAGCTTTATTATGATAAAGGTAATGAAACAGAGGGATACATTCATTGGGAAAGGGTTAGTGTGTTCCTCATCTATAGTCCTTAAGAACAAAGTAAACTATCAGGAACTAAATAATCTGGTCCTCTCCTAGTGCAAGATCTAACACTTTTTCTCTTTTATTGTGCTTTAAGACAATTCATTTGAAAAAGAGAAAAAAAAAGTGTTGCTGAGACTGTTTAAAATTGTCAAGTGGTAGCTTAGTTTTGGCAAGATACAAACCAAAAAGAAGCAGAAGCACTAGGGGAAAAAAACAAAACAAAACAAAACACATTTTATTTTGACTTTTTATACGAAAATTAAATTTTTCAGGGAAGAGCTGACTGGACCAAAACAGGTTATTTGCTTTTTTATTTCATGGTGAAACTGGTGTTATGTTAATTCAGAAGATAGTTGGGTTTTCTTTATACTTTTTTTCATAAAAGCAAAAGAATCAGTTTCATTTACAATGCTCTAGACTTCTCTGCCTTTAAGATGTCATTGATGTGTGTAGACATTGAACATGACAAGCCTTTTTATTGTACCACTTTCTGTACCTTATGTCTACTTAAGATACAGTTTGATCTTGATCAAAATCACATTGAATTTAAAGGACAGACTGTTACTGATTTCTACCCTGCTTTGGATCAGATTTTTTGTGAAGTATCACATTTCCTTTGGAAAGTTGCATGTATAATAATTACATATATTATACCACCATTGATGACTGACTTCAGTGCTGTACAAATGAGTAGGGCATACTGATGAAGCACCAGAGGTAATTTAAAGACACTCCAATCTATAGCAAAGCATTTCTACATACCTTATGCAGCTATGTGAATTTCTGGCTCTTTACTAAAGCCTTCTTCAAAAGCCAATTTTTTTCCAAGTGAATCACATGTGCTTCATATTCATCCAGATGTCCTAAAGATGGGACTAAAGCAATATAAATATAACACAGATGAACATCAGCCCCCTTGGATATTATAAAAAATATGTATTTCCAAATCTCAGAAATATTAGCTACCTAGGATTGTATAAAAAGTTCTCATTTAGAAGGTTACTCTATTCTTAGAAAACTCTAGTAGTTAATTTTAATATTTAATAATTCTTATTAATATAATTAGTGCTTGGGGGCATGATGATATGCTTTAAAAAAATGCATGCATAAATAGTGTCCAAATTTAAGACACTGGAAAGATACATTTTACTTTAAAGCCTATGACTAATATACTGTATTAAGATTTGCAAACTGAAATCTATCCTCTATTCTGCATGTGTGTGGTACTGAATTGTTCAGCTCAGTAAAGGACATAATAATAATAATAACAAGAAGAAGAAGAAGACGAAGAAGAATACCTTGGTTTTGCCTGAGACATGAAGTTATAACACCATTTACTATGTAATGTTACTATGTTCTTGCTAAAGCCAGGGATTTAAGGACCGACTTTTCAAGGGACAAAAGCCCTACTGCTGACCACTTAGTTCTTGCACGCTATTGTTCACTTTAAACTCTGTTCCTGATGCCCTCCGCAAATGTTTACACTTGCCTACGTGCCAAAATTTTATACCAGTGGATTAAATTGAGAACTGTTAAATGAACAGCAGTTAATGTTTAGTGCTTTCAAAAAACATTGTTTACCTGAGTTTCTAGATTTAGGTGTATTTGACACCTAAATGTGTTCACTTGTTTATTTACTCTTGGTCCTCACAAAGTTCAAACACCAGCTCTGCTTCAGGGTCAACAGAGAACAGAGATCAGCAGTTGTAAGTTGTAAGACCTGTATTTTCTACTGCTGATTTTTTTTTTTTTTTTATCAATAGGTTTAATTTGTATTTTACCAACAGGTTAATATTTTTTTAATTAAACAAGTATAGCTTTTTAAAACAGCTGTTAATCTTCTCTGGAGACACAAAATTTGTACAGACGGTTAAGGGCATAGTGGTCAAAGGCTGAAAGAAGAAAAGGGATGATCGATTTCTGCTACTTCTGTTTAAGGTGTGCTACTGGAGAGGAAAAATGTCAAGATTATTGATTCAAAAAATAAAGCAAAAATATGAATATCTAGTTTACTTGCCAGTGCTCTTGCTGGCACTCACTTGAAAGATAATTTTTGCACTGGTCCTCGATTTTGGGGTTGTTTCTCTACTTTAGTCCATAATATTTAATATAAAATATGTACAACCTTTTAAGCAAGAGAAGCATCCATACCTCCCCCTCTCTGATGTTTGCCCTAATACAAGAATCATACTTCCTGTTGTTTTCAGAGCGGTTTTAAATCTCTTCTACAGTAACACAGCTGCTCTGGGAGGGTTGGGGGCTGTCCTTTTTACCAGACCCTGCACTTTCCTAACTTCCCCCATAAGATAAATCTGTCAGCACCCTGAGCATGTACCTGCACTCCTGGGGGTTTGGATGCTTGGGCTCAGGGCCAACTTTGACATTGCAACTGTGCTATACTGCAAAGGGCTGCACAGCTGCCAAAGAGCTGTGAGAGCCCCCAGAGTGACCCATCCACCTTTTCCCTTCTCTCGGGATGTGTTTTTCAGCTGGGCTCTTGCTTTTGGTCCATCTCTGAGCTACATTGCAGCTACACCAGTGCAGAGCCACGTCCTTTGTTGATCCAGACCCTGAATCTCACCCACAAATGTGACTACCTGGTTTGACCTCAGACCAGCCCCATCATTATGGACTTGCTGATGGTCACGGGACTGTGGCTAACCCTGGTTACCACCACCAGGCCTGAGACTCTCTCTTACTTGTGGAATTCCTGTGCCAGCTTCACATCGTAACCTTCCCCAGCACTATGGACTTGTCTGATGATCTGGATTCTTGGCTGACCTTAGCTGCCACCCCTGGGCCTGCCTTGCTCCACTTGCTGAGGTGCACTGGGACATGGCCCACTCCTCCTATTACCTGATAAAATCATTCTCCTGAGAATCATTAAAATATCTTTGAGCAAAAAAGGATATTAATGTTAATTGCTAGGTGAGTTGGAGATAGCATCATTGGACAACTCACCTGTTTTCTGGGTAAGTTGTCCAATGATGCTATCACAAGAAAGGAAAACACACCCTTCTAAAGGAAAATGCAGCAGATACTGCCAGAACAACTATCATTGTATTTGGGAAAGTGCCCATTGCTGCCATAGAGTTAGGCACACTTTGCAAACACCTAATTGAGGATTTTGATTGGAAGAATGTCAGCTTTTTGGAATGATATATTATATATGATATATATATGATATTATATAATGATATAATTCAAATTTATAAAACTGAAACAACTATTGAAAATGTACTTCAGTCCCCTATTAACACTTTAAGGCTACAAATTGCCTTGACTCTGAAGCTGACACAACAGGTGAATAAGTTTTAGGCTGAGGTACCTAAATGCTATGCAAAATCTACTTTAAAAGAAGGCCGTGCTTACACTGTACTGTGGAGTATCATATAGAAATCTCACCTCCAGAAACATAGCAGTGTATCTGTGTAATTTTTGGAATATGTCTATTTTGATTAAGAATGTTGAGAAATAGAGCTGATTAGTCCAGGCACAGTGTCACCCTCCAATGACTATCCTGCTTTTGGGACCTGAGTTCACAATCCCTTGTGGCGTGTCACAGCATGATGCAAATGTACTGGCTCAGATTGATGCTAGCTAGGGGGTGTCTCATGAAATTATCCCTCAGTTCTGCATTATATAAATAATGAAATCTATGCAGTTTGTCTTGACAAAGATCAAATTTGGAGTAAAAAGAGTGTAAGATATAGTCAAAACATTTTTAATGTAGCTGTGATTCTTGTTGTATCTAGGAAACAAATTTTTAGCTCACACAGTATTACAGTTCTTAACAAATAGGGTAAATGAAAATAGAATATTGTAAATTGCTGACAAGAACATGAAGAAAGAGGAGAGAGTCTGTAAATTGTTCATAACTCCTAATACTGTATTTGAACTATCACCTTTCAGTGCACTAAAAATTAAACAATTTTGTTTTGTTTCAGAAGATTCTCTGATTTGTCCATACTTTCCATTCCACTTTTACACAAATACATTAAACATGTTTGACAAATGCATTATTATTTATGGACAAATTTGTGAAGGATCTGTAATGTGAATATTCAGAATTTGCACAGACGTTTACATATGAGCATTAGGTAGATTTGCAAATTGAATTATTTATATGCCACCTACGTATTCAATTCTTGTATGGCAAAATGAATACTCTCTAAAAATCAAATCAAAATATTTTTGTAATCTTTGTTAAGTTTTCCAGCATTTTATTGTTGTAAAACAATCTGCTTTTTACCACAAACATTTTTTTATATCTGCTTTTGATACATACAGACTGTTATCCCTTTATTGTGGTTGTGGACACTTTCCTACTTGAATGACTGGAGATCCAATATAAGACCATTATTTATTACAAAGCCTTTTTTATCATTTTCTCTACTACACAATCAAAAAAGTGGTGTCTAAATCATCAGACTACACTTTAAGAGCTGAGTGGGAACAACATTTCAGCTCCTCAGATGCAAAGAATATACATGAAAGGAAAGAAGAAATGGTTTTCTATGTTACAGAGAAGTATGAGATCAAGGATGATCCTCATGAGGAAAGTAATTGTTGCTGTGTAGTTTTCATCTTAATAGACATTTATAACTATTCAAAAACACATTAAATTAAAGAAGAATACAACATAAAATATTTGTTTCATTAGTTTTTTTGGACTTATTCCACAAAACAAATGGTAGCAGAACTGATTCTTGCTTATTGTCTGATTGGTTTTGTTTTCATACAGAAAGGTGAACCAGGAAAATCACTTTGCATGTGTTACATGCATATAAGGACATTTGGTCATAAGAACACATAAATTTGGTTGAGTTATTTGAACATATATATTAAAAAAATCTAAATTATAATCAGTGTGAAAATTGAACTTTTGTAACCCTAAATTTTTACCTTCTTACCAAGAGCATCAAGAATTCAAAATATAGAATCAATGAAAGGTTTACTGTAGGAATGTCAGTAGAATGACAGAAGACAGGAGACATTTTTCAGATGTCCAGTGAGATTGCCCGTCTTCTGGTATGTGTTGTGTTACCTTCTGATACAATGTTACCATACATAGACCAGATCTTTTACCTTGTTTTGTCAAAATAGTCCTGGTCACAAAAGAAAGAAATGTCTCTTAAACAAACTTTTATTTGATTTACAAGTAAAAATTCTCAATATATTTTCTAATTGCAACCCTTCTTTCCTTCTGGTTACTCCATGAAGATTCTCTTGCACAGCTTGTGCCTATTTTTCTGTATTGTGCATCCAAATTAAGAACACATTGATGTGAAATATGTGCATCCTCATCTGTGGCTCAAGGACAAAAAGTTTATTTCTAGAGCAGCTGGCATAAATACTTCACTGTGGAATCACCACACTCTAACAATGGAAAATTCTTTTGCTTAAGCACCTGCTGTCTGATGTTACCCACAGAGAAAAAACTTTCTTTTAATTTGAAAAGGATTTTTCTCTTGGAAAGAGAGAAAAAAAGGGAATTTGGACCTGGATTCATTAAATAAATAAATAGGATGAAAGATTTTATGGGTTTGTGTGCATGGACCTAGATATGAAATTAATCTATTCATCTTCTTTCAAACTTAAGATTACCAAACAAAAAGATTACATATAAGTGCTGTCCTTTAAATCTCTGTAAGAACATAAAGTCTACTCATAAATTTCCTCAGGTATCTTTTTTTTTCCAGAAGGAGGCACTTAAAAAAACATGTCATGCTACTGAATTGCCTTACATTCCAACTCACACCAGTATGTTGATGGAGCCATTTTGTAATCACGGAAGTCTCCACTGACTTACCTCCAGAGTCTTCTAGTCCCTCTCCTGGACTATGCCAGCTGGAGACATAAAAAGCCTCACTTTGAGGGAATGTTTTTTGTCTTAAAATATTCTTAATTTAATAAAAAAAATAGTAATATTAAAATTTTGTTTTAAAAGTTTGAAACTTCATGTTGTTCAGTTTCCAGACAAGTTATTAGAACAGTTCTCAGAAGCCTAGCAGGGAATTTAACAGCAAAACAATCTGCTGTCTTGTTGCAGTGGCTACCCTAAGTTCTGCTGAAATAATTGCTGATTTGCTGTATGTTGCAACTGTTCAGACAAAAGCTCAGCAGATCATCTTCCTCTCAGACTGTCAGTTTTGTGCCTCTCAGATGTTTTTAGGTATAAGCTGATTTCCTATACCAAATTAAAGCACTTAGATAGCTTTTTGTGGATGACAGTTTTGGAATAAGACACCCAAATTCCATCTAAATTGTGTTTTCCATTATTAATCTGTATTCAGAATCTGATTAATTCTGTATCTAACCCTTGTAACATAACTCAACAAAATATTCAAACACATGTTTAACTGAAGAGCATGCTATGTTGTAAAACCACTTACACGTGTATAAAGTTAAGTACTTCTTTGTGTGCTGAAGAGGTCTCAGTGGCTAACACATTGATAAGGTATCTGCTACAGTGGTCAGGGCCTTGCAGCAGTGATTCTTCTAAATATTCTGGCTAAGTTTTGTAGACCATTGTTCTAGCTTCCCAGAATGAGGTTCTTTGTGTGAGAAAATACACTGAATTATCTGTCTTTTTCATATTTCCTTTTTGAGTTAATTGCCATGTTACAAAGATGAGTTTTCTGTCTCCTAGTTCATCAACGTTCATTTTGATTCCTCCCTTGTTCATACTCATAGGTGCACACTCACACACATGTAAACACACATTGAATCCAAATTACAACCAAGCCTTAAGGATGAGCGAGTAGATCAAATATCCAGTACAATTTCTGTGGGCTAAATAAACACATCTTATGAATGTGTATAAAATGTGAAGGGAGGTTGTAAAGAAGATAGATCCAGGCTCTTTTCAGTGGTGCCCAGTAAGAGAACAAGAGGCAAGGGGCACACAAACTGAAACACAGGAAACATCCATCTGAACATAAGGAAACACTTTTTTTATGGTGACGGTGACTGAGCACTGGCAGGTGTTGCTAGCGAGGTTGTAGAATCTTTGGGGACATTCAAAAGCCATCTGGACATGGTCTTGGACAACTGGCTCTTGATAATCCTGCTTGAGTAGGGGAAAGGTACCTTCCAACCTCAACCATTCTGTGGTTCTATGATCTTTCATGTGGAATCAAGAACTTACTATCAGTCTAATTAAAGTATTGGTAGTCTAATAAAGACTAAAAAAATTATGAATCCAATTAAAATTATACCAAGAGTTTAAATCCAAAGTATTGAATTACTGAAATGAAAAAATTCCTTTTGAAAACATGGAAATTAACTGACTACATCAAAATAATCTTTCTGTTTTTACACCAAAGACTATTCAAGAAATTCCACTGACATTAGCAATTTTAAATTGTTATGTGTGAGAACTTAGTGGCTCTGGCAGTCCCAGATAAACCAAGAATTTTTGAAATTGGAAACCAAAGCACTGAACTCAGAACTTCGATAATTCTAAAATGGGATATTTGAAGCAAAGTTCCCAAATCTGCACACATGGGGACCTAGCATGCCTAGAATTGTACTCTAAATGCTTCCAGATTCCCTCTGTGTAAGAGTGGAAATTCTGAGATCTCTAGATGTAGCTTTTGTCATCAGAACAATGGCCCTGAGCCAGATATTTAGAAACTCATCAAACTAAAAAATTCCCATTTTAAGCAATAAAATTAAAATTCCTTTAAAATATTTTAAGAAATATTTCTGTTTCAACAAGTAGTATTTTCTATAAGAAATCTTTCACTGTAGAATTCCTGTAAGTTTGAAGAGTTCTGTTATAGAAGGATGGGGGAAAAATGAGGAGGAGCACTTTTATTCTTTTCTTGCTCTAAGTTTATAATCTCATCAACAATAAAAAGAACAAAATGTAAGTGTTATAAATGCACAGGAAAAGACTCAATGCTACCTCTTTTTCCCTGTCTAGCAAATCAGCAAACTTACCAAGAAAAAGTTTGCTTTTGTCTGGTAAAAGTTATCTTTTATCTGTATTTTATAATCTTTTCCAGTTACCTCCACGCCTGAACTACATCTTTTTTTTTTTTTTTTCTCCCCCAAAAACTCTTATACATAGAAGTCAGATGAATGGACCTCTGTTTGCCTGTATCACTTTTTTCCCCTTTTTTTCTTAAATGCAGATAGTACATTCACCAGTCTGTAGTCACACAATGCAACTTCTGTTTCTACATAAAATCCTTCCAGGTAGATCATTGATTACAAATTTATAATCTAAACTGTTCAGTTCCTTCATGTTCAGCACATCACAAAAAAGAAATGTTAGTATGCACTTAAGACTAAAATAGGACATATTCACTGATGACATCTCCCTTTTTCAATTGATTTTTAAACTGATTTTCTTCAGGCTAATACAGTGTCATCACAAGCACATGGTTTGTTTAGCAGAAATATAATCAGTGATGACATTCCTCTTGGACTAATTTCAGCTAATATTCCTGAAACATGAGATATTTTGCAGCTTCATAGTAGCCAAAAGGACAGCATTGAAAAATGGTAATCCATGAACATGCAAAGTTGCTTGCTGAAGGTTAAACAAGAAGTATATGCACAAAAGAATGTAAGTCACTAAAATAATGCAGCTTTTACAGTTTGTTCTTCTTCTCTTGAGGATGTTTACTATTTCGTCAGACAGTTAAAGTAAGATTTTGAAGATTTTGAAATATCTGATGCCAACAAAAAGTAGCCTATGTTATATTTATTTAGTTAGATACAAAATTCATGCCTTTTGATAGCTGTAATAGTAAAAAAAACAAAAAACAAAAAACAAAAAACCCCAAAAACATTCCTGCTATTATAAAGGCAAACAAAGAAATCTTTTGAATCTTCTAAATGAAACAGAGTGAAATGTGAAATTTGAACTAGAATTTCTTCTGCTGGAACAGTGGAGAGCTTGAGTTGTTTACAACTGTGTTTTACCCTACTTGATGCTGGAACGGACTAGCACTAAAGCCAAACTCTAGTATTTCCATTCCTGAAATGGGACAAGTTAAATGATCTAGGAAAACAAACATTACTTTATTTTACTAGATGCATCTAAGGAAATATGAAGAAAGGAGGAGAAGGAAAAAAAAAAGTAATGCCCTTCTTTGGACATGTAAAGATGATTGTGTCTCTGTGAAATAATGGTGAACCTAATGGAGGATTTAAAACATATGAAAGCAAATATTTATATTCTGAAAATGTGAAGAATTTTTATTTTATATCTCTGGAAACTGTTGTAATCACTTCTGCTATGACTTTAAAAAGTTTAAACAACAAAGTTAAACAACTCCAGCCCCTGTAGCTTTATGTTCTTGTGTTCATCATCAAATGTTTGTATTACGGTTCAGTTTTAGAAAACCAGATATGGCTTAGAAAAAGGACACTAGTTGTTCAGTCAGTAACTCAAATTCATCTTTCTTTTTTTAGAATTGCATTCTATTTTTAAATATCAAGGCATTAATACAGTATGTTAATGCATCCAAACATAGTCTTAAAGAAATAAAAATTTTAATTTCAGAAGAAAGAATAAGATAATATAGTTTGATCTTCTATATAGTACAGACAATTCTTTTCCTGGGTTGAACCTAGCAACATATATTCATCTAAGCCTATCTTCTGGAATGGATCTGATAGTCTGAAAAGTCTAAGATTGGCAAAATTTATTATTCTTCTTCAGAGTTAATTCCAGCAATTAATTACCTCACTGTTAAAATGTGCCTATTTCTGCTTTTAATTTGTCTAATTTAGTTTTAAGGCACTGATTCTTCCTGCAACTTTCTATGTCACTTTTTAGTACACAGTATTTTCTTCCTTTGAAGATGCTTTAATTCTGTGACAAAATTGGTAAACAATAAAAAGTTCATTAAAGAGCAAAGCTAATTGGCTAACATTTAATGTATATAGGTAATTAGAAAATGTGTGCAGTCTTTTCCTATGCTAGTTAAAGAATAAGTCAGAGCTTTTCCCTCAACTTTGAATGCATTTAATGTTAGCTTAATGTTTTTAATAATCCTATCCAATAGAGGTCTTAGATATGGACAAACTGTCATGATATGCCTGGTGTTTATCCACATTTTTGAAGGAGAAATGTTACTTATTTTAATCTTTACTCTTTTCTTCCTATTCTCATTTAGAGGTTCTGAAAAAACAATATTTTTGTTTATGTTAACCTAACTGTGATACACTCGCTATAGCATAGTTTTAAGTAATCATCTTTAGCAATGGTTGAATTGTTTTGATATTGCTATTCCAAATTTGCATTTATAGGATTTATTCGTACTAACAGTTTGCTTTTTTTATGACTGCTTTTTATGTTATGCATCCAAGTGAGGAACTGGCTTCTATAAATCATTCTTCTTTCATTCTTCCATGAACAGTTACTAAAAAGCTTTCAGATTTTTTTATGTGGAGCATGGGCAACAAAGATAACAAAAGCAAAGAAATGGTACTGGGAAAAAAAAAAAGAAAAAAAAAGAAGAAACATCTGTGCTTGGCATTATTCTGCAAGTTTTATAAAAAATGATTTCACAGATTGCAGTCAGAAGCAGTGATTATTGAACAAAGTCTTCCCCATAGCACTCTGATTTTCCTTTACAGTGACACTTTTATCCAGAGCTGAGCACTTTCATATTTGGAATGTACACTGAACTGTGACAATAGGTACCCTGATATTCAGCTGATGAGAACTATAGAAAATCCTATTACTAATATGGCTTTCCATGGGGATTATTTAAAGGTATGAAAAAATGAAACAAGGAAAAAGAAAGAAAAATAATATTCAGAATTATTTTGTCTATATCTAAAGGCTGTGCTTTTAGGGTAACACAAGAATCGAATGGCTGTAGTTCAGAGACTAACTGCCCGGAGGACTACAACACAAACAAAATCTAGATATTTATCTCTTTGCATTTTTAGCCTGTGTTTTCATTACTTCAGTAGGACTACAGGGCACAGAGAGACTCAGTGGATTAGACTTTGTATATGATGCCGTAGATTTTAATCTCTTGTTTGGAATGAATTGTTATTACTTTTCCAAGTTTTAGATATTTTTATAAAAGTTGGGGTTTTTTATTCCATTAGCTTTTGTTATCTTATTTTCTAGTTAAGAATTTTAAATTGTTTTACCAGTAGAAAACTTCAATGAGTTAATATAAAAGATGACTCTCTGTCTCCCTGTTTTTTGTTGTTTTTTTTTTTTTTCTCCTAGAACCAAATGATACAGAACTGAGGTGTATAGGTTTTCTTACACATATGGTTTAGCTAAGAATAACTGACATGAATCTATGGAACAGATCGTGGTCTGAAATCTTCCCTGGAGCCTGCTTGACTGATAATGACCCTTTTGTCCCCCCCAGCTATGAACCTTCCTCTAAACGAGCAACCATTTTCCTAAGAGACCATAAAATCTTCAGTTTGAAGCAAATATAAAATTTCTCATATTATGAATGATTTCCACACTTCTCAGTGAGATCATATAAGACTCACTGCACTATCAGTTGCCCTGGGCATTTCCACTGGCTCATGTTGCAGCAAGGTCATAGAGGCAAAGGGCAAAAAGAGAGGCTGAAAATGTATGCAGGATGTGTACTAATGCAGAATCAGAACTTTCACTTACTTTTCCAAATAGGAGTCGAGGTGAAAGTGCTTGCATCTTTGCCCTCTGTGACACTATTGTAGGTGACTCTTCGTGCTGTTGAAAACAGCTTTCTCCATTACTACTGTTTTCAGCAGCCTAGGGCCCTAAGGAACACCAATATTGCATTTCTTCTGACTCACAGTATTCACTTGGACTTAGCCTCTGCCCCATAGTGTTAATCTTTCAGTCAATGTCAAAAAAGGATAACAAATAATAAAAATGTACTTAAGAATAACTGAGCCAGTTTCAATGACAAAGGAATATCATAAAGTTCTTCCCTGCAAGTTATGAAGTAATATGGCAAAGAGATTATCAGTCCATATTGGAGAATGAAGACTTTTGTGCAATAAAGGTGGTAGTGGGAGGAGATATCTTATATTAGACCAAATTATTTATTATGGTGTAGCAATAAACTTTTAATTATTATGTCATATGGAGGTAAACAAGGAACCTTGTATGTCTACTAAAAAATATTATTTCATAAACTAGAAGTGAAAAGTTTAAACTCTGGGAGTGGAAAAAAACATTATTTTGTTATTTATTTGTTTTTAATAATGGAACTTATTTAGAGAATAATAAGGAAAAGTTTACACTGGATGATGAAGAGGTGATTGGAGACAGGACAATAAGGACTTTTACCTCCTCTGAGACAACTTAGCACTTGTATTAGCATTCTTTAGGTTTTGTAAAATACAATTGTAAATGCTCAAAAAATATTTTTATTATATAAATATTTTAAGGATATCTGTTGTTTGTTATTTATTTTTGTCAGCTTTCATCGCAAACCAAGGTTTTTAAGCTCCATGATTTTCTATTTACATGTATTTAAAATAAAAGAATGACACTGCGTAAATTTATGGTTGCTTTATTTGGTAAAAACCTCTCATAACTCTTTTTTATCTCCAAGGACTTTTCCAAAGGCAAATAATTTATTGAACAATCAATAAAAGCTAGACTAAGACACACACAGCTTTGCTATACACCTTAATAATTGAACAGGAACTGTATAAACAAGTTGTAATTATTAAGAAAAATAGAAAAGATGTAAAAAGACTTTTTAGAAAACCAATCAAATTTTATTAAAATAAACCCACGATAAATGATTTATCTAGAAGAAAAGATCCAATCTTAAATGAAGGAAAAAGTTCAATTTTAAGGAAAAATTTCAATTAATATAGATATACACATCCACAAACACAAACACTTTTAAAGGTCCATGTAGGAGTAAGAAAAAAATTTTAAAATCCAAATATTCTAACACTTTAATGAGTAAGAGTTTGTATAAGTGGAGCAGAATTTTTCTGAAACATAACAGTATTTACATATAATGACATTTTTAGCTATCCATATAGTCTTCCAAGACATTTTTTAGAATTGGGTAGAATGTGGCAGAAGTGTAAATATGTAATATGTACGTGTAAAAAAATGGTAGGAAATTTTAGCATTCCTTTCTGTCTTGACTCTTGGATGTTATTATTCTAGTCCTGTTTCTTCTGTGATATTTAATATGAACATCATTTCATGTCAGCATGGCTTATTTTCTTGATATCATTAATATTTTTATCTTAAATTTTAGTAGAAGAGTCAAAATAGGGATTGGTATCAGATATGCATGCACAGCTTACAGTAGGGGGAAAAAGCTAATTGATAATATATACACTGAAAACCCAGTACTCCAATGAAAAATGTATCTTTCTCAATATAGAGAATCACATTACTATTATATGGTCCTTCTATGAGTTCGCTAGTTTAAAAAAAAAGAAAAGTAAAAAAGAATGAATAGCAGAATGTGGAAGTACTCTGAGATCCAGTAGATCCTGTAGGTTGTTGAGGACAGACACATTCTTCAGCCATAAAACCATGCTGAGATGAGGGATCAGTATTTCTCCTGTGTGTACTCTTCAGCTAACTTATTAGACTTAGAAGACTACTTAATCTATTTAAAAAGCAGATAATGGATAATATTTGAAATGAACAGCTTAGAACTAAAACCTGAATATTCCGAAGGAAAATTAGTTCTCTGGGTGGTCCAGGAACTCCCCAGCCAGTAACCTTCATATACGAGATAATAGACAGGTTTGAGAAAACAGAGTGACTTGGTACTAGATGACTAATTGAACTCTTAGCAACTCTCACAACTTGATTAATTGGTGCAGGAGTTCTCTAGGTGGGAATTTCAGACTGTCCTGAAAACTTCCTCCAGGCAGCTCCTTCAATGCAAAGACAAAGTTGTGTGTTTAACTGTATTAACTAATGTCCTGAGTGGAGAATCTGGCCCTTCCTTCCAGAGACTTCCTTAAGTGGTTTCTGCTACAAAATTGATCAAATTGTATATAGATAAAAGACTTGTAATTAAGCAATACAAACTTCCTGCAGATACAGAAATGGTCACATAGGACAGTCTTCTGTACGTACTTAAGAAAGTTAGGAAATGTTTTACATGTGGATTAAGAAAATCTATGGCAATGGATCATACACGTGCTGAGGTGGTCATGTAGGACTTTGGGCCACCTGTATTATGAGACTTCAGCAGAAGAGTCAGACCTGATCCAGCTGAAGCTGCTGTTACAGTCTTGCAACAAAGACTCCCATTTCCATCTGGACAGTGACTAATTGTCCTGTTTCAGAGATTCCCCACATGAGAGTTATGCTATTCAAAGGACTAAATATATCAACTTGGTTTGTTTGCTTGCTTTAAAACAAGTCGTACATAGTGTCTGCGCAACAAGGAGAGAAATTATATAACTCCATAAGGATGTCAATTTAGTTATAGGTGAGTTGCATAGGAATATTTTCATAATTACTATGATGTTTGGAAATAAATCCACAGTAACCAGACTGTATCTTACTGTTATTACTGTAGAGCTACATAAATCCCTGTTCTGTGCATTTTATCTATGTGTAATCATCACCCAGATTCTAAACCTTTTTCTTAGATGTTTCTACAATGCTTAATATAACAGTTTTAGTCTACAGTTCTTAAAGCTGAAACAGCAACACCTATCAATATTACTTTATGGTGGGATTGAGTAAAGCTAAACCAACAGTGAACAAAGGACATGAAACATCATGAAAGGAACCATGGTGAAACAGTTTTCTATTTACCTATTTGCTTTTCAAGTACAATTCAAACATTTTTTGCAATGATAATTACTTAAAAAAAATAAGATGAGGAGAAGAGGAATTTTTCATAAAATTCTATGACTTCAGGAAAATAAAAGCAAAACACAAATGAAATTGAAAATAAATCATCAAGGATGGGTATATTATAAATGTCAGTCTCTAGAGACCTGAAAAAGAGTGAAATATTACACCTACAATTTTTTGTGCAAGACACCTGCTTTAACAACCGTAGTTACGAACGGAAAGGATCTTGCAGACATTAGTGGGAGTTATGTTAGGGATTTTTACATTAAATATAGAACAGCTCATGAAATATATCAATGTTCACCTAGTTCCATTTGTCTTCAAAATAAATATGCTTGCAAAAACCCATAGGATTAATTTTCAAAGCCAAATAGAAACCTTATTTAGCGTGTCTGTCAAGAAAACATTTGAATGAGAAGGCAAGAAAATCTGAGATTGTTTTTAGAAATGAACATTTAGTTCACATTTTAGTCACAGTAATCAGACATGTCTTCTAAGAGACTCTAAATTGCATGTACCTGTTAAACTTTCAAAGTAATCCATCTGCCTTGTTATATCAATAATTCTATAAATATTGCACTCCAGAAAAGAATATTTTATTAATGAATCCAAAACATAATTTTTGCAAACATTTACACTTTAATAAATATTTATGATAATTGAATCCTTAGAATAATTACTCTAAATATTTAATATTCATTCAGTTTTAAAATTATTGTTACATAAAAACATTTTTTCAATATTAATAGAATTATATCAGGAAAATATAACATGGTTTTACAAGATGATATCACATATACTGAAGTTTTGAAATAAACACAATGGTTTTAGTTAGTGGGATTTTGAGATCTCCATATCTTACAAGTGTCATAATGATCCAATTCCTCTCCTACATCTTATTTCAAGCTTTAAAAATCTTGACACTATTCAAGCACTATCAGTTTGCATGGTGAATGTCTGAAAACAATGTGATGGGAATTTAAGTCATCACCACCTCATATATGCAAGAAAGCATATAGCTTTAAGTAAAAGTCAAGCATGGGATGAACTGTAGCTGAACAGGAAAGTGTCAGAAAATATTTTCAAACAGTAAAAGACTGATTTCCTGAGAAGCCAATATGACCCATGACTTGGATGTATGATTTGGCTGTGGATGTGTGAGGAGAAAGAATTAAGAAATCTTTTGTGATCAAAGCAACATTCAAAATTGATAAGTTTCTACTCTAAACAAATTGGTTTTGATGAATCAACATTTTGTACAGAAAAAATTTGCTAGTGTATTCCTGACCAGCATAATAGCAAGCCCAGTATATATTTTCTACTATGATACCTGGCATAGATCAGTAGTAAGGGGACATCAGTTAAAAATTCCAAAAATATAAGTAGAATTCACATAGATAGAATACAATATTTAACCAGTTTTTAGAGTTTGATATGTTAGAACTGCATTTTTGTGTAACACTTCAGAGATAATTAAGAGCAAAGTGGTGCTTAAATCGTTAGGCATATATACGCATTGCCTATTTTGATATAAACTAATAAGTGAAAGTGTTTGCATAATTATGGTATCAGGATTGATCTTCTCTTGGCTTGCAGAAGGTTAAGAATTAGGTCAGTCCTGTGAAATGATGATACATTACGTTTCTTCTGAGACAACATTTTGTTTGTTATTATTACTTGGATGGTCTACAAGATTGTATCCTTAATCATAAATTTTATAATATTGATATATACTAAACTGATCACATAAGATCTATTGCAAAGTTCATATTTTTAAACAAGCATGATCCCTGATCTCCTCTTGGAATCCTCATTTAAGTTATGCATCAAGAACAGCTTTTAGTAATTGATATTATTTGGTAAAATAGAGCTAATAGAGACATCAAAAGTGTGTCTGATCATAACCCTTGTCATTGCCCTTCATGATTATTTATGAAACCTGTGTCTTTTCAATATAATAACCATATATCAATCAGTGTTATGATGGCCCAGTTATTTTCACTTTATTGCATCTTATCTTGTCAGTTTTTAAATAATTACTATAGTAATCAAATCATTCTCTCTCTAGTATTTCTGAGCAGTTAATACAACGCACTGCTTAAGTGTGACATTCATGCCTGCAGATTCAAATTATGTATTTTTTTACTAATCAACATTCATAAGTACATATTTCACACATGTCTTTTCATGTAGTGTGCTGTGTAGAAGAAGAAATTGAAAATTTTCCCTGTAAGCATATTTATTAGCTGTACTTGTGAATATTTGTTGATTGCCATATAAACTCCTTCTATAATTCAGACACTTGGCCACTGGCTGAACTGATTCTTGTAGATCTATGCCTGGAATTTTGTATATTAATAATGTAATCCTGATGAAGGAATTGGAAACCATTTTCATCTTCTTGACATATTGCTGTGGGATGCATACTAATAGCAGGTCAATTATTGACCATTTCTCCTTATGCTGTTTTCTGGGAGGATGAGTAGTATGCTCTTGACACACACAGAGAAGTCCCAAAGCAATCAAAAGGGACTTCAGGGCACTGGGGCGACTGGTGGAAGGATCAGGAGCACAGGTAGTGTTTTCCTCGATCCCTTCAGTGGCAGGGAGGAATACTGAAAGGAACAGGAAAACTCATCGGATCAACACGTAGCTTAGGGGCTGGTGTCATCAGCGAAATTTTGGCTTCTTTGACCACGGGGAGGTTTACACGGCACCAGGTCTGCTGGGGACAGATGGAGTTCAGCTGTTTCACAGGGGGAAAAGGATTCTTGCGTATGAGTTGGCGGGGCTCATCGAGAGGGCTTTAAGCTAGGTTCAAAGGGGGAAGGGGATAAAACCAGGATCACTAGAGAAGAGCCTAGGGGCGGCACACCAATGTCGGGGGAGACATCGGTAGTCCAGCTCAAGTGCATCTACACCAATGCACGCAGCATGGGCGGCAAGCAGGAGGAACTGGAAGCCATTGTGCAGCGGGATAGCTACAACTTGGTCGCCATCACGGAAACGTGGTGGAATGAGTCTCACGATNTAAGGAGAAGGGCTAGCACAATCGCTACCAAGGACTTCTGGAGGGTGGACTTTG